>ML312332.1:0-43629 GCA_005239505.1 Nicotiana paniculata | reverse complement strand
AGAATTAATAACAGAAAGAGAGCCCTCGGCTCAGCACAACATATATCTCAACAGTAAATGTGCTATGCAGTACAGGGAGAAATCTCCCGGATCTCCGTCCGTAGTCCCAATTTAAATATGTATTTCAGTACAGAGGGAAAGCTCCCGGATCTCGGTCCGTAGTCCCAATTTAAATATGAAACGCAGTACAGGGGGAAAGCTCCCGGATCACGCTCCGTATTCCCAATTTAAATATGCAAAGCAGAAGTATGTCGGATACGGTTTAATTAAACAGTCCAGGAAAACAACAAGCAAGAATAGAGTAAAGCTACCTAAGCATAGTGCAACTAGTAGCAAATAAGAGGAAATCAAGTAAGGACAGGTAGGCATGCTTACTCTTAAGCTAACTACTCAGTTAAGACAGGAAACACTAATATAGAGATGAAAATGAGTGATTTCATGGAAGTAAAAATACGATTTTAGCAACAATGACCCGTGTACGCCCTCGTCACCTCACGTACACGGCGTCCACGTAACAAAATCAATATAAAAATACCTAAGGGGAAGTCCCCAACACAGAATTAGGCAATTCACTTACCTTGACTGTGCTAATCAACTCAATACCACGCTCTTTCCACGAGTATCGGACTCCGGGTGGCCCAAATCTATTCAAATCGATTGCATAATGTAAATATCACTTCAAGGGAACAAAATAGCTAATTATTTCTAAGCTAATACGCGAAATTGAAATTCTCCCAAAAAGTCCCCCAGGCCCATGTCTCAAATCGGGTAAAATTTATATTTCCCGAACACCCATTTGCTCATGAACCCATTCGAACAAGAATCAACAAAATCCGACGTCTAAATCTCCCTAAATCCTCAGATTTCTACTTGGGAATTTCATCCCAATTTCATGGTTTGTCATCCAATTTCATTGATTAGATTGAGGAAATTGATAGAGATTATTGATATACAATGGATTACGGTTAGAAAATGTTACCTATGATTCACTTCTTCAAATCCCACTGAAAATCGCCAAGTTATGAGCTCACAATCGATTTTGGAACTATGAATTTCAAACCCTGGGATTTTTGGTATAACCAGCCCAGATGTTTTGCACTTGCGACACTGGGATCGCACCTGTGGTGCTGCACCTGCGGAAACACAATCGCAGGTGCGGAAACTCATTAAACGACCTGGGGTCGCACTTGCAGTGGCTGGGTCGCAGGTGCGACTCCGCACATGCGGATACTCTTCCGTGCCTGTGAGTTGGACCAGCCTAAGCTACGTCCGCACATGTGGAAATACCATCGCAGATGCGAGAAACCAGAACCAGAATGGTTCAGCTGCTCTCAAAGTCCCAAATTCACCTGTTGGGCATCCGAAACAACCCCGAGGCCCTCGGGACCTCAACCAAACCTACCAACTGACCTAATACCTTGTTCAAACTTGGTCGAGCCTTAAAAACACATCTCATAACATCAAAATCACCAATTATGCATAGATTCAAGCCTAAGAACTTATGAAATTTCTAGAATCCACATATGATGCCGAAACACGTCAAAACTCATCCGAATGACCTCATATTTTACACACAGGTCACAAATGACATTACGGACCTGCTGTCGCTTTCGTAATTCCATTCCGAGTTCGATATCAAAATTTCACCTATCGGTCGAAATCGCCGAAATTCTAACTTTCGCCAATTCAAGCCTAAATCCACAACCGACCTCGAAAACACATCCCAAACATGCTCCTAACCCCGAAATCACCCAACGGAGCTAACTGAGCCGACGAAATTCCATTTCGGATCCGTCTTCACACAGCTCTAGCTACGGCCATATTTCTAAAGCTAAATTCTACATTTATGGACTATGTGTCCAAAATCACCCCGGATTTTATCACTCAACGCTCCGACAAGTTCCAATAACATAAATAGACATGATAGAAGCGGTTAATAGGGGATCGGGGTGATAATTCTTAAAACAACCGACCGGATCATTACAACTACTACCCTGAACCACCACCATCAACCAAAACTACCACCAATCACTACCTCTAGTTGGTATTTGCCTATTAGCCATCACCAGCAACAACTATTATATTTTTAAAAACTATATATTTTATTGATAGAATATTAGGTTAATTAGTATTCATTTGAATTTTATGTTTGTTAATTTTCAAATAAAGATAAATCTTATACATTCAGATGTTAAACATCAAACAGTCTTAATCAATTAGTTTTCAGACTTACTACACATCTTAATATTCAGTTGTGTATTCAGATTCAGAGGTCGTAATCTTAATACACATCTCGATATTTGTATGTGTATTTTTATGTAGACATCTTAATCTTTAAAAAAAATGATGCCTAAAAGACTATTCAGTGAGTAGACTCCTTCACAAGTCACATCCATGTCCTCTGAGTACTTTTATTTTTTTCAATTGCCATTATTTCCAAGCTACATTTCAATTGTCATGTACTCATATTTTCTTTTCTGGATTTAACTTTCATTGAGAAATTTTATCCTCATATCTGGAAACTAAATTACACACTCTTTTTCTGTACTCCATTGAGTCCTTTTCCATAGAATGCCCACTTTCAGGCCCAAATTATAATTGCCATAACCAAAGTGATAGAAGTATCTAGTAAAAATTGCGCGGGGCACCCCATTTGGTCGCCCCCATTTAACCTATACCCGCTTTTTTAAAAACTTTTAACTTGTACCCACTTTTTAAATAACTTCAGCTCCCTTTTCCCTCGCAGAGCTGAAGTTCACCAGTTAAGCTAAAAGTTCGCCAGCTATAAAGACAAAACTTCATCATGTGGGGCTGAAGTTCCCCAGTTACAAAGACATAAGCTGAAGTTTTCCAGTTACAAACTTCAGCTCTAGAGCTGAAGTTCCCAAGTTATAAAGACAACAACTTCAGCATACAAGGCCGAAGTTCCCCAGTTACAAAGACAAAACTTCAGCTCTAGAGAACTTCAGCTCTAGAGCTGAAGTTTTGACTTTGTAAACTGGGGAACTTCAGCTCGGTATGTTGAAGTTGTTGTCATTATAACTTGGGAACTTTAGCCCCGTATGCTGAAGTTCCCCACTTACAAAAGACAAAACTTCAGCTCTAGAGAACTAGGGGAACTTCAGCTTCGTATGCTGAAGTTTTTGTCATTATAACTTGGGAACTTCAACCCCGTATGCTGAAGTTCCCCATTTAGAAAAGACAAAACTTCAGCTCTAGAGAACTAGGGGAACTTCAGCTCCGTATGCTGAAGTTGTTGTCATTATAACTTGGGAAGTTCAGCCCCATATGCTGAAGTTCCCCATTTACAAAATACAAAACTTCAAGCTGAAGTTCCCAGTGTAACTGGGGGAACTTCAACCCGTATGCTGAAGTTTTTGTCTTTATAACTGGGGAACTTCAGCCCCGTATGCTAAGTTCCCCATTTACAAAGACAAAGACTTCAGCTCTAGAGGTGAAGTTCTTCCCCATTTACAAAGACAAACTTCAGCTCTACTTCAGGCCCGTCTACTAGAATGCTGAAGTTTTGCGTGATTGTCTTTGCTACTTCAGCCCCGCATGCTGAAGTTATGCACAAAACCGGGTACGGATGCAATTTTTTTTACAAAATGGGTATAAGTTAAAACGTGGCACAAAAAGTGGGTACGGATGCAAAAGCCCCAAGTATCTAAAGTCATCGTTTCGAAGCCCACGTTTACTATATATATGTTTTTCTAACCACGTTTAGTATATAGCAGGTTAGCAATGTATATTTTGATTTTCAAAGATATCCTTATTATTTATTGCCACCACATTAAACTTAAGAATTTTTTTGTCCATTCACCAAAATTTCACCATTAACCTAAAAAAACAAATCCAAACTTAAGCTGCAGAGTAATATGGTGGAATTTTGGTGAATGGACAAAAAAACCCTAAATTTAATATGGTGGCAACAAATAATAAGAATATTCTTGAAAAACCAAATATGCATACATTGCTAACCTACTACAACCATGTAGTAGGTCACCAAAAGCCTCTATATATATTTGTATATGTATACACACACTTGAAACATTTTACAAATTTTGCGTCTTAGTTCATTTCAGAAGGATGAGGTAAGAAAACAAATTAAATTTAAACTCCCAATCTCACCATTATGAGAACTTTTATAATTATATAATGTCATGATATATTTAAGATCACAAGTTTGAAAAGTTCTATAATTATTATAATATTATAATATATTTAAGAACATAAATTTCAAAAAAGATATTTTTTAAATTTCGTACCAAATCAACCGACGTTACACAAACTGAAACAGAAAAAATACTAAAAACTTGACAATGTAATATAAACATGCACCATCACTGCTTGAAAGTTGAATTCTTAAAGAAATGTCCATAAAGAAGACAGTACGTGTCACGACCCAAAATTTGACTAATTGTGATGGCACCTAACTCAACCCACTAGGTAAGTCAATTAATAACTATCCATTTTAGAAAGATTTATTTAGAGGAGAAATGAAAATACAACTGAACTATTATACAAAGAATTTCCAAAGACTGGTAGTACAAATCATGAACTTTTGAGATTTAAAGTTTACAAAGCTAGTGTAAAATTGTGATAACCCAGGGGGTCATTTTATGAATTAAGACTCCGTTCTAGGTTTATTATTGATAAAAATACTAATTTAAATTATCTCGATTTGCGTGCACAGTCCGGGCGTGAAACCGGAAAACTTTTATGTGAAAATATGAGAAATAGAAATTTCTAGAGTTAAAATTTGATTATAGTTGACTTTGGTCAACATTTTGAGTAAACGAAGCCGGATCCACGCTTCGACAATCCCGGGAGGTCAGCAGTAAAATATGGGACTTGGGCGTATGCCCGGAATCGAATTCCGAGGTGCCAAGCCTCAGAAATCAATTTTGAAAGAAATTATTTTTGCTGAATTATTAATGAAATAAAGAAAAGAATTAACATTTGAAACCATTGGTATCGGACCCGTATTTTGGTTCCGGATCCCGCTACAGATTTGTTATAGTATTTGAATATTGTTTGTGAAATTCGGTGAGAATCGGAGTTTATTTGACGTGATTCGGACGTCCGGTTGAGAAATAGTGAACTTTGAGTGTTCTTGAGAAAAATGATGAGTTTTGAGGTTTAATTCATAGTTTTACATGTTATTTTCATGATTTGATCGCACGATCAAGTTCGTACGATTTTTTAGACTTGCGTGCATGTTTGGTTCAAAGCCCCGAGGACTCGGGTGAGTTTCGGATAGGCCACGAGGTGTTTTACACTTATAAAATTTGCTGATTTTTGCTGTTTCTTGTGTCTAGTCTTTTCTTCTTTGCGTTCGCATTACCCAGTCGCGGACGCTTAGAGTAAAATTGGATAGGGCCTTTTTGTTCAGTGCGAACGCGAGACCCTTCACGCGAACGCGGTTGGGCCCTCGCGAACGCATAGGGTTAATTGGGCCTGGGGGGAGGAGCCTCAGTTGTTCCACGCGAACGCGGCCCCTTGGTCGCGAACGCAGAAGGCCACTTGGACCTGACTCTATGCAAACGCGGTCAGGCCCACGCGAACGCGATGAAGGCCTGCCCAGCTATATAAAATCAATTTTAAACACAGACATAACCCTTTTTCTTCATATTTTTCGAACTACCCAGCCCTAAGGACAATTTTCTTCACCAAAGTTCATTCTTAAAGTATTGGTAATCAATTCTAAACTCTATTGGTAATCAATTCTAAACTCTACTCTTTCAATTACCCAAGGTTTTTCATCAATTTTAAATCAAAAATCAAGAATTCTCATGGTAAAAATTGAGGGTTTGGGTAGAATTAGGGAATTTTGTAAAAATCGAATCTTTACCTCGAATTCAGGTCGGATTTTGAAACTAATTGTATATTCGGTCTCGGGGGTGAATGGGTAATCATAATTTGGTCTGAACCCCGAGTTTGGACCAAGCAGGCCCCGGTCGGGTTTTAACTTTTTTTGAGAAAAACTTAGGAAAAAGTATAATTTTCAGTAAAGTTACTTCCTTTAGTATTAATTAATGATATTAAATTAATTATGGTTAGATTCGAGCTTATTGGAGGTGAATTCAAAAGGAAAAACTATAATTGAGTAGTGAGTGACCTGCGAATTGAGGTAAGTGTTGTGACTAACCTTAACTTGAGGGAATAGGTATTGCGTGACTACTTGTTACCTATTTGTTTGCTATATCCAATGTATAGGTGAGGTGATGAGTACCTATACGTTGTGGTCAGGTCATACCATGTGAGTAAATGTTATTTATTGTTAATTTGGTTGTCTTAAAGCATATCATCTGTGATTATTGTTGTTAATGAAATGTTGAGAGATTAGTACCCGGTTCCACCGAGATGATTATTATTCTGAATATTGAGTTGAGATTAAAATGGTAAATGATGATAGTAACCATGATGAAATATTGATTTCTTTTGAAATCCCTTTGAGAAACATTGAGTGTAGATTGAAATATTAAATGGTGGTGGAAATTATGAGGAAATACTGTTTCTTTATGAAATTCCTTTTTATATGTTATTGATGATTTATTTATATTGTGAGGAAGAGTTTAAAGAACGAAGGGTGATGCCATGCATAAGTTATTTATAAGAGTGCAAAGCATGAAGGGTGATGTCGTGCATAATTTAATTACATTGTGAGGAAGAGTGTAAAGCACAAAGGGCGATGTCGTGCATGAATTATTTATAATGTGAAGAAGAGAGTAAAGTACGAAGGGTGATGTCGTGCATTCTTAATTATAATATGGTGAGGATGAGAGTAAAAGCATGAAGGGTGATGCCGTGTATTCTATTTATTATTTGGTGAGGCTGAGAGTAAAAGCACGAAGGGTGATGCCGTGCAAGTTCCATTTCTATTGTTAATTGTTGATGTTATTGTTGTTTACTGCCTATTTCTGCCTGTTTTTTCCCTCTTTCTTTATGTTGAAAAAATTCCCCATTGCATGCTCTCTTCCCGTTATTTGTCGTTTATGTTCGTTAACTGTTGTTATCTCTGTTAGCTTGATTTCTATGCCCAGGTTTATGTGGTGTCTTGTCCCAGACTCGTCACTACTTCGCCGAGGTTAGGCTCGTCACTTACTCAGTACATGGGGTTGGTTGTATTGATACTACACTCTGCACTCTTTTGTGCAGATCCAGGTACCGTCCAGTGTTTAGGAGACTTTAATAGTTGATTTTCATCATTTGGAGACACGAGGTAGATCTGCCGACGTTTGCAGATTTATAGAGTCTTCTTTTGGTTTTATAGAGACTGTTTTATTACACTCAAAATAGATACATTATTTCTTTCAGCCCATTATTTGTATCACTCTTAGTAGTTCGTGAATTGTGACACCAAACCCTGGGTAGCCTTATAGTTATATATATTTAGTTCGTGGCTCCGTTATTCATTCATTTGTTATTTTATTCGTGAAGACATGCGTTGGAAATTATTAGATGTATTTTATTTTAGATGGTTTTATTGTGTTTAATTAAATATTCAAGGAAAATGTCTAAACAAATTCTAACATTGGCTTGCCTAGAAAGTGTGGTGTTAGGCTCCATCATGATCCTCGAGGTTGGGAAATTGGGTCGTGACAAAAATAAATACATCATCTGTCCAAATTATACATAAACGGATTTTCCTAAGTCTAGAGCTACCATGAACAAGAGGCAGCTATCACCGGAATGCAGGTACGTCTTCAATGCTAGCTCTCGTTATACAAAGCAACGTCAGTATCCTAGTATGCATGCAAGGTGCAGAAGTGTAGCATGAGTACAACCGACCCCATGCACTCAATAAGTAACAAACTTAACCTTAGGTTGAAAGTAGTGACGAGCTGGGACAAGGGTCAGAGTCCAACTCTAATAACCAGAAAGAGTGCATAACGATATAATAAAAAATGGTATACGAAGTAACTCAGAGATATGATGCTCGACTCGTTCACAGTTACGAAAAAATAGGCATGCTTTTCAATTATAACAATAAATCCCAAATCTTTCACCGAAAACATCAGAAGTATGAGTTAGTTTGAAATTGTAATTTTTTACAAAGCTTTCAACAGGTAAATGTTTCATTTTCAAATGGCATGAGGAAAATATATCTCAATGCCTACATGTCAACTGTTGTAACGACCCGGTCGTTTGTTTCTAGAGTTATAGCCCTGTTCTCCCATTTTTCTTCTTCTTTTGTGTCCTATAGCTGTATTATGTCTTACTGGGTAGGTTGGTTTCGGTCCGGAGTGGTTTCGAAAGGAATTGAGACACTTAGCCTGTTAATTAGAAGCTTAAGTTGAAAAAGTCGACCAAATGTTGACTTGTATGTAAACGACCCCGGATTTGAATTTTTATGGTTCTTTCAGCTCTGTTAGGTGATTTTGGACTTAGAAGCGCGTCTGGAATGTGATTTGGAGGTCCGTAGTAGAATTAGGCTTGAATTGGCGAAAGTTGAAATTTTGGCAATTTTGGCTGGCAGTGGAAAATTTGATATCGGGGTCGGATTGGATTTCCAGAAGTTGGAGTAGGTTCTTGGTGTCATTTTTGACTTGTGTACAAAATTTGAGGTTAATCGGACGTAATTTGATAGGTTTCGGCGTCATTTGTGGAATTCAGAAATTTCTAAGTTCATTAGGCTTGAATCCATATGTAATTCGTGTTTTTTATGTTATTTGAGGTGGTTTGAGGATTCTATAAGTTTGTATCATTTTGTGGGACTTGATGGTATGTTTGGTTGAGGTCTCAGGGTCCTCGGGTGAGTTTCGGTTGGTTAACAGATCATTTTTAGACTTGGTTGATGGTTGATATCTGTTGGTGTGCATTTTCTGGTTTCCTTTTACGCGTCCGCGAGAGGAGCCTCGCATTTGCGAAGGGTTAGTGAGAGCTGGGAGGATATGTTCTATGCATTCGCGAAGGAGAGGACGGGAACACAAAGGTATGGTCTGTGTGTGCATCGCAAACGCGTCAGTGGTGTCGCGTTCGCGAAGAGAAGAGAGGCAGATGGGGACCCCAGGTCTTTGGTCTACGCGTTCCCGAGGTAGGGACCGCGTTCGCAATGAGTTGGACTTGTAAAGCTTCACGATCGAGAAGCATTGACCGCGTTCATGAAGAGATAATTGGGAGGCAGTCTAAGTTGGTATACACGAACGCGAGAAGGCAGTCGCGTTTGCGAAGAAGGAAATCTGGGCAAACAGTATTAATTTCAAAAATGAGGGTTTGAACCCATTTTTCACATTTTGAGCTAGAGAACACGAAATTGGCCGATTCTCGGAGGGATTTTCGTAGAGTTGATTGGGGTAAGTGATTCCTACTGGTTTTGGTTAAATCCCATGATTACATCTTTAATTTTATCATCTAACTTGTGCTTTGGGGTGAGAAATTGGAAAAAAAGAGGAAGAACTCTTGAGTTAGAATTTTGAGGTTTTGAATGGGATTTTGTTATCGGATTGGACTAATTCTAGTATGGTTAGGCTCATGAGTGAATGGGCCTTCAGGTTTTGTGACTTTTGTTGGATTCGAGACGCGGGTCGGGGATCGAGTTCGGGCCGATTTTAGATTTTTGGGTAGAATTTCGTGTTTTCATTGTGGAATTTGTTCCTTTAGCCTATATTGATCACCTTGTACTGCTTGTGGATAGATTCGAGGCATTTGGAGGTCGATTTGAGAGGCAAGGGCATTTCAGAGTAGGACTTTTATGCAGTTGAGGTAAGTAACACTTTCAAACTTGGTCCCAAGGGTTCGAAACCCTAAATTTACGTGTTATGTGATTGGTATTGAGGACGCACATGCCATGTGACGGGCGTGCGTGCGTGCACCGTGAGAATTGTGACCTGGTTGGCTCCATGGCACTATATAGTGACTCTATGTAATAAAGTAGTTGAGTTGCCGATCATGTTAGATATCATGTTTAGGCTTATTGCCGGTATTGTGGAGACCCAAAGTGGTCGTTTCTTGTGGTCACTTTACTGCTTTTATTGATATTTCGTGCTCAGTCATATACATGCATTCTATGTCATATACCAGTCTCAGTTGCTATATATTGTATCATCATATCACTGTTTCGGGCCAGTTTCATGATTTTTTTTGGGCCCATGAGTGACACTGGAGAGGTTGTTGATTGAGTGAGGCCGAGAGCCGATGGTGAGCGACAGACATGGGATCCGATTGCACGCCGCAACGGATATATTGATGTTATGAGAGGGCTTGGGCTGTAGGAGCTCCTTCGGAGTCTGTAACACACCCCAGTGAGCGTGCTTGATATTAATAAGGGATGGATCTTCCATGGACATGGATCTTGTCCGAAGTACTTGTTACCTATATATGGATGTTCTCCACAGGGCTGGATTGGCTCTTCCTTGCTGGGTGACCTATGGTCAGTGTTGTATATATTCCGGGATGGATCTTCCCTAGGCCGTATGAGCCATATACAGTACCGAGTGGTTGAGATATCGAGAGTATGTGCATTTGAGGCTGACAATATGATGCATCACTTACAATATATGCATTGGCATGTAGTGACAACAGAGTTATATTCGTTACATTAAATGATTTTGTTTCATTTTACTGTTTTGGGTTACCTAATTGATTTAAGAGCATGCCTACATTTCTACATAGTTATTTCTATCTTATCTGTACCGATTGAGTTCGTACTATCTTCAGTCCAAAGTTTGGAATTGTTACTTACCAGGTTGGATGTACTCACGTTACTCCATGCACCTTGTGTGCAGATCCAGGCGTTTCTGGTCACGGCGGCGGCTGCTGATTTAGGCATCAGAGTTTGGGGACTATCGAGGTAGCTGCATGGCATTTGCGGGCCTTGATTTCCCTTCCTTTTTCTATCTATACTTTCAGTTTATTTCTCTAGATACTGTTGTGGACTGTATTCTGATTCTTAGACGCTTATTTACTCAGTGATACCTCAATTTTGGGTTAGTTGTATCGTGTTTTGGATAATTCTGTTTTAAAAGGTTTTCTTTAAATGTTAAATCGTTCCGTTGTTATTTCAAAAGTTGTTTTACTGTATTGGAAAAAATTGAATTGAGGCTTGCCTAGCTCTATGATAGGCGCCATCATGACAGTCTCTTTTGGGTCGTGTCAAGTTATCAAAGCCTAGGTTACATAGGTCTCACGAGTCATGAGTGGGTTTATTAGAGTCTTGTTGATCAGTATGGAGACGTCGATACTTATCTTTGAGAGGTTGTAGAAACCTTAGGAAAACTCCACATTTTTGAATTCTTGTCGTGCGAATCTGTTGACTCTGGTAACTAAACATCTGTTGTTTCATTCTCCCACAGATGGTGAGTACTCGTACTACTGGGCAGGATGGACAGCCACCAGTACCACCAGCCAGGGCTACGAGAGGCCGAGGTTGTGGTAGAGTTTGCGGTAGGGGCAGAGGTGCAGCCCGCACAACAGCTGGGGCAATACTGCTGATCCACTAGTTACCCCATATCAGGACCAGGTCCCACTTGTGGATGCACCAGCGAGATCAGCTCAGGCACCACCTGTGCCCATTGTGATTTCTGTCCTTCAAGAGGCCCTAGCTCATATTCTGACCGTGTGCATATGCCTTGCCCAGGCGGTCTCAGTTTTGACAGCTGCAACCATTTCTCAAGCCGGGGTAGGAACTCAGACTCCCGCTGCTCGCACTCCGGAGCAAGTAATACATGGGCTCAAGACACCAGGGGCACCACCAGCCCAACCGGTTACAGCTTCTCAGGATTATGTGGTTCGTGTTATACTTGAGGATGAGCAACGTAGATTGGAGAGGCTTGGGAGACTCCAGCCTCCATATTTCACTGGTGAAGAAGGAGAGGATGCACATGGATTCTTGGATAGGTGTTAGCGGCTACTCCATACAACATGTATTTTGGAGACCAGTGGGGTCTCGTTCATTACTTTTCAGTTCTCTAGGGCTGTATGCAGTTGGTGGGAGGATTATGAGAGGCGTAGTCTGGTCGACGCAGCGCCCCTTACCTGGCATCAGTTCTCTATTATCTTTATGGAGAAGTTCGTGCTCAGTCCCACAGAGAGGAGCTACGCAAACTGTTTGAGCAGCTTCGTCAGGATGATATGTCTGTGAGGTAGTATGAGATGCAATTCTTGGAGATGGCCCGTCATGCTATTTGGTTGGTTCCTACAGACAAGGAGAGGATCAGGAGGATCATAGATGGCCTCACTTTTCAGTTGTGATTTCTTATGACCAGAGAGAGAGTGTCTGGTGCTACTTTTGATGAGATTGTCGACATTGCTTGTTAGATTGAGATGGTTCACAGTCAGGAGCGTGTTGATAGGGAGGGCCTCATGGACAGGGTGTATTTAGCGATGCTCCTTATAGGGTTAGTTCCAGCACGTTAGGGGTCGTCCATTCAAACATGCTGAGACGGCTCGCTCAGTTCATCGTAGTGCATCATCTGGCCATGGTTCACAGAGTTATCAACAGGGCTAGTCATCATTCGGTGCACTACCAGCTCAGAATTTGTCTCATAAACCATCAGCTCAGGGTTCATCTGTGTCAGGACATTCTAACTGTTATTCCAGTGCTCGGGGTTCCCTTCAGTCCCCACCGCCATTTGCAAGGAGAGTTTGATTTGAAAGTGGAGATTTTGGTCATATCAAGAGGTATTGTCCCTGCCTTTCAGGAGGTTCATCTCAGCATAGGAGTCAGCCTTCGACTTCAGCACTAGTTACTTCACCACCCGCCCAACCAGCTATGGGTGGAGCTCAGTCAGCTAGGGGCTGCCCGAGAGGGAGAGGCCGATCTGGGGGTGGCTAGGCCCATTTTTATGCTCTCCCTACCAGACCAGATGCCATTGCTTCAGATGTTTTGATTACAGGTATTGTCTCAGTTTTCCACAGAGATGCCTCTGTATTATTTGACCCTGGTTCCACTTATTCATATGTTTCCTCATATTTCGCTCATTTTCTGGATATGAATTTTGAGTCTCTAGCTTCATCTGTTCATGTATCTACTCTAGTGGGCGATGCTATTATTGTGGACTGTGTCTAGCGGTCATGTGTGGTGACTATTCAGAGTCTGGAGACTAGAGTAGATCTTTTGCTGCTCAATATGGTCAATTTTGATGTGATATTTGGTATGGATTGGTTGTAGCGGTGCCATGTTTTTTTTTGACTGTCACGCTAATACCGTGATGTTAGTGATGCTGGGATTGCCGAGGGTTAAGTGGAAAAGTTATATAGACTATGTTCCCAGTAGAGTGATTTCATACTTGAAGGCTCAGCGGATGGTTGAGAAGGGTTGTCTATCCTATTTGGCTTTTGTGAGGGATGTTAGTGCAGAGGCCCCTGCTATTGATTCTGTTATGGTGGTGCGTGATTTTTCGGATGTGTTTCCTGTAGACTTGTTGGGCATGCCGTCTGACAGGGATATTTACTTCGGTATTGATTTGGTACTGGGCACTCAGCCCATTACTATTCTACCGTATCATATAGCATCGGCGTAGTTGAAGGAACAGCTTCAGGAACTCCATGATAAGAGGTTTATTTGGCCTAGCGTGTCACCTTGGGGTGCACCAATTCTAATAGTAAAGAAAATAATGATGGTTTTATGAGGATGTGAATTTATTACAGGTAGTTGAACAAGGTCACAGTCAAGAATAAATATCGTTTTCCACGTATTGATGAACTATTTGACCAGCTTCATGGAGCGAGGGTGTTCTCCAAGATTGATTTGAGATCAGGGTATCACCAGTTGAAGATTCGGGATTCGGATATTCTTAAGACAACTTTGAGGACCCAATATGGTCATTATGAGTTCCTTCTGATGTCTTTTGGGCTGACCAACGCCCTAGCAGCATTCATGCATTTGATGAACAGTGTGTTTCAACCTTATCTGGACTCGTTCGTTATTGTATTCAATGATGACATCCTGGTGTACTCTCGTATCTAGGAGGAGCATCCCAACATCTGAGGATTGTGTTACAGAGATTGAGGGAGGAGAAACTTTATGCAAAGTTCTCCAAGTGTGAGTTTTGGCTCAATTCAGTGGCGTTCTTGGGGCACGTGGTGTCCAGTGAGGGTATTCAGGTGGATCGGAAGAAGATTGAGGCGGTGCAGAGTTAGCCCAGACCTTCCTCAGCCATGGAAATTCATTGCTTTCTTGGTTTGGTGGGCTACTACCGTCATTTTGTGGAGGGTTTCTCATCTATTGCATCGCCCTTGACCAAATTGACCCAAAAGGGTGCTCCATTCAGGTGGTCGGATGAGTGCGAGGAGAGCTTTTAGAAGCTCAAGACTGCTTTTACCATGACTCAAGTTCTAGTTCTGCCATCAGCTTTTGGTTCATATATAGTGTATTGCGATGCTTTGTGGATTGGTATCGCATGTGTTCTGATGCAGAATAGTAGAGTGATTGCTTATGCTTCGCTCCAGTTGAAGACTCATGAGAAGAACTTCTTGTCCATGACCTTGAGTTAGCAGTTGTTGTTCATGCCTTGAAGATTTGGTGGCACTATGTGTACGGGGTCCATTATGAGATTTTCACTGATCACCGGAGTTTTCAGCATCTTTTCAAGCATAAGGATCTTAACTTGCGTCAGTGGAGTTGGTTGGAGATTTTTAAGGACTATGATATCACCATTTTGTACCACCCCGAAAAGGCCAACGTGGTGGCCGATGCTTTGAGTCGTCGGGCGGAGAGTTTGGGGAGTATAGTATATCTTCCAGCCGCAGAGAGGCCATTGGTATTAGATGTTCACGCCTTGGCTAGGCAGTTCGTCAGATTGGATATTTTTTATCCGAGTCGAGTATTGCCTTGTATGACCTCTTGGTCTTCTCTTTATGATCGTATCAGGCAGCATCAGTATGATGACCCCCACCTATTTGTCCTCCAGGATAGGGTACGAGGATGTGATGCTAGAGATGTGATTATAGGTGATGACGGGGTGTTGAGGATGCAGGGTCAGATATGTGTGCCCAATGTATATGGGCTATGGGATTTGATTCTTGAGCAGGCCCACAACTCGCGGTATTCCATCCATCCAGGTGCCGTGAAGATGTACCAGGATTTGAGATAGCACTATTGGTGGGGGAGGATGAAGAAAGATATAGTTGGGTTTGTAGCTCGGTGTCTCAACTGTCAGCAGGTAAAGTATGAGCATCATAGTCCGAGTGGCTTGCTTCAGAGGTTAGAGATCCCAGAGTGGAAGTGGGAGCGGATCACCATGGATTTCGTAGTTGGGCTCCCATGGACTTCGAGGAAGTTCGATGCTATTTGGGTGATTGTGGATCGGCTGACTAAGTTCGCGCACTTCATTCCAGTTGGTACTACTTATTCTTCAGAGCGATTGGCTGAGATTTACATCCGAGAGATTTTTCGCCTTCATGGTGTCCCAGTTTCCATCATTTTAGATAGAGGCACACAATTTACATCGCAGTTTCGGAGGGCCGTGGAGCGAAATTTGGGTACTCAGGTTGAGTTGAGCACAGCCTTTCACCCTCAGACAGACGGGCAGTCTGAGCGAACTATCCATATATTGGAGGACATGCTACGCGCTTATGTCACTGATTTTGGGGGTTCATAGAACCGGTTTCTGCCACTCGCGAAGTTTGCATAAAACGACGGTTATCAGACGAGCATTCAGATGGCTTCGTATGAGGTATATATGGGAGGCAGTGTAGATCTCCAGTGGGATGGTTTTGGGCTGGGAGAGGCTAGGCTCTTGGGTACAAACTAGGTCTAGAAAGCAATAGACAAGGTGAAATTGATTCAGGGGCGGCTCCGCGCAGTCTAGGCAAAAGAGCGAGGCTGACAGGAAATTTCTTGATGTGTCTTACATGGTCGGGGAGAAGGTTCTGCTGAAGGTATCACCCATGAAGGATGTTATGAGTTTTGGTAAAAGGGGTAAGCTGAGAAAAAGGGGTAAGCTGAGCCCTCGGTTCATTGGGCCTCTTGAGGTGCTTCAGAGGATCGGGGAGGTGGCTTACAAGCTTGACTTTCCACCTAGCTTGTCGAGTGTGCATCCAGTATTCCATATTTCTATGCTCCGAAAGTACGTCGATGATCTGTCTCATGTTTTAGATTTCAAGTTCAGTTGGATGGTGATATGACTTATGATGTGGAGTCGGTGGCTATTTTGGAGCGGCATGTCCGAAGGTTGAGGTTTAATTATATAACTTCAGTAAAGGTATGGTGGAGAGGTCACCCCGTGGAGGAGGCTACTTGGGTGACCGAGCGGGAGATGTGGAGCAGATATCCACACCTATTTGAGACTCCAGGTATGTTTCTAGACCCGTTCGAGGATGATCGTTTGTTTAAGAAGGGGAGGATGTAACGACCCTGCTGGCCATTTCTAGATTTATAGCCCCGTTCCCCCATTTTCTACTTCTTTTGTGTCCTACAGCTGTATTATATCTTACCGGGTTGGTTGGTTCGGGTCCGCAGTGGTTTCCGAAGGAATTGAGACAGTCTCAAAATTGGAAGCTTAAGTTGGAAAAGTCAATCAGATGTCAACTTGTATGTAAAAGACCTCGTATTTGAATTTTTATGGTTCTGTTAGCTCCGTTAGGTAACTTTGGACTTAAGAGCGCGTCCAGAATGTGATTTGGAAGTCCGTGGTAGAATTAGGCTTGAATTGATCAAAGTTGGAATTTTGCCGATTTTGGCCGGCAGTAGAAATTTGATATCGCAGTCGGATTGGATTTCTGGAAATTGGAGTAGGTTCTGGAAATCTAAGTTCATTAGGCTTGAATCCGTATGTAATTCGTGTTTTTGATATTATTTGAGGTGGTTTGAGGATTCGACTAAATTCGTATTGTGTTTTCGACTTGATGGTATGTTTGGTTGAGGTCCTGGGGTCCTCGGATGAGTTTCGGGTGGCTAACAGATTATTTTCGGACTTGGTTGATGGCTGATATCTGCTGGTGTGCATTTTCTGGTTTCCTCTTACGCGTTCGCGAGAGGAGCCTTGCATTCGCAAAGGGTTAAGGTGAGCTGGGAGGATTTGTTCTACGTGTTCACAAAGGAGAGGACGCAAACATGAAGGTGTGGTCTGCATGTGCATCGCTAACTTGTGAGTGGCGTCGCGTTCGCGAAGAGAAGAGTGGAAGCTGGGGACCCCAGTTCATTGGTCTATGCATTTGTGAGTTAGGGGCTGGTTCGCGATGAGTTGGGCTTGAAAAGCTTCGCGATCGCGAAGAATTGACCGCGTTCGCGAAGAGATAATTGGGAGGCAGTCTAAGTTTGTGTACACGAACGCAAGAGGACAGTCGTTTTCGTGAAGATGGAAATCTGGGCAGACAGTATTAATTTCAAAAACGAGGGTTTGAACCCATTTTTCACATTAAGCTAGAGAACACAGAATTGGGCGATTCTTGGAGGATCTTCGTGGAGTTAATTGGTGTAAGTGATTCCTACTTGGTTTTGGTTAAATCCAATGATTAAATCTTTAATTTTATCATCTAATTTGTGATTTGGGGTGAGAAATTGGGGAAAAAGAGGAAGAACTCTTTGTTAGAATTTTGAGGTTTGAATAGGATCTTGTTATCGGATTTGAGTAATTTGGGTATGGTTAGGCTCGTGAGTGAATCGGCTTTCGGGTTTTGTGACTTCTGTTGGATTTTGAGACGTGGGATCGGGGGCCGGGTTCTGGCCGATTTGGGTTTTAAGGTAGAATTTTATGTTTTCTTTGTGGAATTTGTTCCTTTAGCCTATATTGATCACCTCGTATTGTTTATGGCTAGATTTGGGGCATTTGGAGGATGATTTGAGAGGCAAGGGCATTTCGAAGTAGGACTTTGTTGCAGTTGAGGTAAGTAACGCTTTCAAACTTGGTCCTGAGGGTTCGAAACCCCAAATTTACGTGTTATATGATTGGTATTGAGGTGACGCACATGCCAAGTGACAGGCATGCGGGCGTGCACCATGAGAATTGTGACCTCGTTGGCTCCATGGAACTGTATAGTGACTCTATCTTGTTGATATTCATGTTTTCACTATGTGATAAAGTAGTTGAGTTGTCGATCATATTAGATATCATGTTTAGGCTTATTGCCGGTATTGTGGAGACCCAACGTGGTCGTTTCTTGCTGTCACTTTACTGCTTTTACTGATATTTTGTACTCAGTCACATACATGCATTCCATGTCATATACTAGTCTCAGTTGCTATCTATTGTATCATCATATCACTATTTCGGGCTAGTTTCATGATATTTTTTCGGCCCGTGAGTGAGACTGGAGTGGTTGATGACTGAGTGAGGTCGAGATCCGATTGTGAGTGACAGATACAGGATCGGGCTACACGCCGCGGCCGATATATTGATATTATGAT
The DNA here is from genome assembly GCA_005239505.1 of Nicotiana paniculata. Lineage (NCBI taxonomy): Eukaryota > Viridiplantae > Streptophyta > Magnoliopsida > Solanales > Solanaceae > Nicotiana > Nicotiana paniculata. Next base: position 25,337 of record ML312332.1, on the reverse strand, counting down.
AGTGCTTGGGCTGTAGGAGCCCATTCAGAGTCTGTAACACTGCCCTGGTGAGCACGATTGATATTATTGAGGGATGGATCTTCCCTAGACATGGATCTTGCCCGAAGTACTTGTTACCTGGAGATGGATCTTTTCCACTGGTCTGGATTGGCCTTTCCTTGGTAAAGGATGACCTATGGTCAGTGTTGTATATATTCCGGGATGGATCTTCCCTGGGTCGTATGAGCCACATACAATACCGAGTGGTTGAGATGCCGAGAGTGTGGGAATTTGAGGCTGACAGCATGTTGCATCACTTACAGTATGTGCATTGGCATGTAGTGACAACAGAGTTATATTCATCACACTTTATGATTCTGTTTCATTTAATTGTTTTGAGTTGCCTAATTCATTTAAGAGCATGCCTACATTTCTGCATAGTTATTTCTATCTTATCTATATCGTTTAAGTTTGTCAGTATCTTCAGTCCAAAGTTTGGACTTTTACTTACTAAGTTGGATGTACTCATATTACTCCATGCACCTTGTGTACAGATCCAGGCATTTCTGGTCACGACATCGGTTGCTGATTTAGGCATCAGAGTTTGGGGACTATCGAGGTAGTTGCATGGCGTTTGCGGGCCTTGATTTCCCTTCCTTATTCTATATGTACTTTCAGTTTATTTCTTTAGATACTGTTATGGATTGTATTCTAGTTTTTAGACGCTCATATACTCAGTGATGCCTCGATTTTGGGATGGTTGTATCGTGGTTTGGATAAATCTATTTTCAAAAGGTTTTCTTTAAATGTTATATCATTCCGCTGTTATTTCAAAAGGTTTTTTAGTGTATTGGGAAATGTTGAATTCAGGCTTGCCTAGTTCTACGATAGGCGTCATCATGACGGTTGTTTTTGGGTCGTGAAAAGTGTGCATGTCAAATGCGATGCAACTCTGTGATAAAACCATATGCATACTTTCAGAGTATCAATTCATTCAGTCCTCCCAGTCACTCAATCCTCACAGTCACTCACAATCACTCCGTCCTCCCAATCACTTGGCACTTGCACTCGTCACTCGTACTCAGTATGTACATGCGCTCACTTGGGGTGTGCACAGAATCCGAAGGAGCTCCTTCAACCCAAGCGCTATAATAAGCCAATCATGGCATGAATCAATAATAATTGTTGCGGCGTGCAGCCCGATCCCATTAATATCCTCACAATCAAGCCCTCGGCTTCGCTCAGTCATCAATCTCTCCAGTCTCTAGGGCTCACAATATCATGAAAAATCAGCCCAAAAATAATTATGTGTTGTATTAATGAATGGTAACAAAGACTGAGATATGATATGTAGATGAATGAGTATGTAATTTCAATATAAACAGATAGCTCAACAACGGAAATGAACCCAGTGGGTCCCAACAGGATAAGCATATAGCCCTGATATGGTTTCTAAAATGGATCACATCTCAATTACTCTAGCACGTAGAGATTTCATAGATACAAATAAGATTATGCAACTACACCATTCCAAAGAAATAACCAAGTCAAAATTCACACGGTGCACGCCCGTGACCTAGCATGTGCATCATCTCAAAACCAAACACATATCACGTATATTCGGGGTTCATAACATGTAACGACCCGGACGGTCATTTGGTTAATTAAAGTATCGTTTGGTGGCATAAGGTTTTGAACAGCTTCATATTATGTGTTATGACTTGCGTGTGTGGCCGAGTTCAGTTATCGGGTAATTCAGATTCAGTTTAGAAGAAGGATTCTAATTTTGGAAGCTCAAGTGGTAAGAGTTGACCGGAATTTGACTTTTGTGTAAACGACTCCGGAATGGGGTTTTGACGATTCCAACAATCTTGTATGATGATTTTTGGACTTAGGCACACGTCCGGATTAGGATTTGGAGGTCCATAGGGTAATTTGAAGCATTTCGGCAAAAGTTGGAAAAGTTGAAGTTTTGAAGGTTGAAAGGTTTGACGAAGAGTCAACATTGGTGATATCAGGGTCGGGATGCAATTCCGAGAGTTGGAACAGCTTCGTTATGCCATTTGGGACTTACTGCAAAATTTGACATCATTCCGGGTTTGGTTGATAGGTTTCGGCGTGAGTTTTAGGAGTTGGGAGATTTGAAATTTCATGAGTTTGATTCATGGTGCGATTCGTAGTTGGTGGTGTTAGGTTATGGAACTTTTTGGTGTGTCTAGACGGGGTCCCGGGGGCTTGGGGTGTGTTTTGTATGGGCTATGCGCCATTTCTTCAGGTTTTAGAACTGCTGACTCCATCATCTGGCTTCCTTCATCGCATTCACGTCCGTGTATCCGTGTTCACGTAGTGTAATTTTGGGGGATGAAATATTTCCTCTTGGCGTTCGCATTCTTCTGTCGGCGTTCGCGTAGGTGTGCAATTTCTTTCTTCACGTTCACGTACTACTTCACGCGTTCGTCCAGCTCAGTCGTTGCGCCATCATATTTTCTTCTCCACGTTCGCGAGCGTGCTGTCACGCTCGCGTAGCACAATTTGGCAGCCTTCATTTCTTTTTCGCGATCGTGAGTGATGTTTCGCGATCGCCATGCATTAAACACCTAGGCAGAATATATAGTACTCTATTCCGAGGGTTAGCCATTTAAAAAATATTTGGAATTCTAGAGCTCATATTTGACCGATTCTTTGTGGGGTGTTCAAGAAAATCATTAGGTAAGTATTCTTCACCTAGAATTTATTATATTCCATGATTCTATTTTTTTTTACCCGTAAATTAGTGTTTTGAGTTGAGGGAAAATGGGGATTTTGAAGAAAATTTTCAAAATGTAAAATGATGATTTGAGGGATGAATTAGTATCGAAATTTGATAATTTTGGTAAGGTTGAACTCATATCAGAATGGGTGGTCGGATGTTATGAAATTTGTCGAGTTCCGGGGTGCAGGCCCGGGGGTTAACTTTTGGGTTGATTTTTAGTTTATGATAAAGATTAAAGCTTTATTATCCGGAATAGTTTCGCATGAGTTTTATTTATGCTTTGAAGTTGTTTGTCTAGACTTGAGCCGCCCGGAGGTTATTTCACCCGAGAAATTCATTTTAGAGTATCGGTCTATCTGCTTTGAGGTAAGTATCTTGCCAAACCTTGTGTGGGGAAACTATCCCTTAGGATTTAAGTCTTTTATGCTAATTGTATCATGTAAATTCCATGTACGAGGGCTTATTTGTGGAAAATTGACCTTTTAGGGCTCATAGGTTCTTATGTTCATTAGATGTGAAGTTGTTTTATTATGTTAAGTTTTTCCCATTTACTAGTTTCACCTCTACGTGTTTTATTTGGAGTTAATTGCTTCATGTTCCACTCTTATTGCCTATTTGACTCTTGCGTGCTTTAAATGAAGTTGTTGCCTCTTTGATTTCCATGCTATCCTTTCCTAGCTGCTTATCTTTATTTGAAATTATTATTATCTCTTCTGTAATTGTTTATCCTTAATTGAGGTCATGATTATCCTTTCAGTTGCTTATCCTTAATTGTAATTGTTGTGCCTCTTTCGTGAGAGCTAAATCCTAAATGAAGTTAGTTATCCTTTATCATAGTTGCCTTATCCTTATTTGAAATTATCGACTCGTGATATCTCCCTTGTTGTTGAATTGCACTTATGTGGAGGTCATTACTACAGTATCTCTACCTTGTTGAGATATTGCGAGGTAGTATTGTTATTTTCTGTTGTGTCTTTCCTTGTGAGTTCGTTTCTTCTGTTTCTTTGAGTTCTGGAATTTCTGAGTTGATTTATTTGTCGTACTCTTGTGTTATTGTGATTGTTTCTATTGTACTTGTTGTTGTGATGCACGAGGTTTCTACTAAGCGGTTGTTATTGTAATGCATGAGGTTTCTGTCGTGCGGTTGTCATTGTGATGCACGAGGTTTCTGCCATGCGGATGTTATTGTGTTGCACGAGGTTTCTGTCGTGCTATTGTTATTATTGATATTTGCACATGCGACGTGAAAAAGAGGGCTATATATGTGGGTTGCGCATGTGGCGAGACAAGGTGGGAACATTATTATGAATGTGTGGCGAGACAAGGAGGGCATTTACATTTATTATTGCGCACGTGGCGAGACAAGGTGGACTATGTCGGGGATTGACTGTGATTACTTGTGATGGCTTAGGGGCATTGTTATTGTCGTTATTTGTGTAGTGGTGTGCCTACCCTATGTGAGTTATACCGTGTTCATTTCGTGGTGATCGTCTCTTATGTGTCATTCATTGATTCTATTCTTATTAGTTGGCCTAAATTGTGATGGAATACTAGCACAAGCATACACGTAGTTAATCACCCCTCACGACTTAAGAAAATAGATCCTGATGTTATTGATCATTTCTATACACCCTCGTCTTTTTTCCTCTACATGAGAAGGGTTCTATTGGCACGTGCGTCGTCCGTGCAATTATTGGTATAATGAAGGCACAAGATGCCAAGTGTTTAGGGTTCACAAATTGGGACCCATGAATTATGAATATTTTGAGGTTCGATACTTCGTGGAGATTATTGCATAAAACCTGATCTGAAAGTGGTTATTTTCATCTAGCTGCTACATGCCCTTCTTTTAATAAGGGGTGGGTATAAAATCCGAAAAATCGAATTCCGAACTGAACCGAATTAATTCGATATTTCGGTTTTCAGTATTTCGGTCTAATTCGGTATTATACTTTCGGTATTACGGTACGGTCATCGGTATTAGGATCTTGAAATTTCAGTATATCGAATTACCGAATTTTTAAAGCCTTTTTTTTAAGTTGGACCTCTGCCCAGTGCTCCAGCCCAAAAACATTTAATATATTTCAGCCCACTGCCCACTCCAGGTCTCCAGCGCCCCAGCCCAACTGCCCAAGCCCCAAGCCCACTCTCTATTCTTACTACTATAGGGATCTTTCTTCCTTTCTTTGAGGAACGAAATGCCGGAGGTCCACGGCAATGTCGACCTCCTTTTTCTTATGAAATTTGTAAAGTTGTGGCACATCATACCGAAGCTACAATTAAAAGAGATTAGAGCACAAAACATTACAAGGCAACACCAAATCTCACTCAAAGTCGCTACCAATTACCAAGACAGAAAACAAAACATCGAATCTATTTTCTTGATAGTTAAAAATGGAAACTGAATAAGAAATAGAATATTTACCTCACATATAACTTCAGCAGTTTCTGAATGAACCTACGTGGGTAAGCATTTTGCTTAGGAACATTACCTTTGATTCTTTAAACTATAGTGATTGTGAGGTAACAACCATACAAAGAGAACTAACAAAATATTGGAGGAGAGTTGAAAACCTTCAGTAGTTGTTCTATTAGTTTGTCACTGGAGCCTCCATATATTAGCGAATATTAAATGGAAACTGTACTGAAACCATACCGAACCAAAATAATAAATACCGAACCATACCAAAATATTTTGTTATGTTATTTGGTATACACAAATGATAAATCGAATACCGAATACCGAAATACCGAACCGAAATTCTTAAATACCGAACCGAAATACCGAATGCCCACCCCTACTTTTAATTGTGTTCACCGGATTTAGACTGTGTTCAGCTTACTCTACTGTTTATTACTTGTTGTGTTCCACTACTAATTATTGTTTCTATTTATTATTGCAAGTACCATGTTATCGTTGTCATTATGCATAACTTTATAGAGATATCGTATGTTGTTAGTTCTACACTTATACTCACTCAGCTTATTTAGTCCAATAGGTGTCTTGACTGTTCCTCGTCACTACTCCACTGAGGTTAGTCTTGATACTTGTTGGGTAATGTTGTGGTATACTTATACTACACTTTTGTATATTTTTGTGCAGATCCAGGTATTTCGGAGTTAGTGGATCGTTAGTTAGCTAGCTGTATGGATTTTGCTATGGAGACTCAAGGTAAACCTGTTGCTGCACTCGCAGGGTTCGGAGTCGCTTATGATGTTGTGTTTATACTGTTTGTCCATATTTCAAAATAATTGTATTTGTAGACCTCCTAGTAACTCAGTAGAGCTTATCACTTATACTACCGATTATGGGATATGTAAATTTGTAAAGAGTTTTCTATTTTGATATTGTCAGATGTTGGTTAAATAGTGTCTCTATTTCTGTTAATATTAGGCTGAACTAGTCCCTAAGACTAGGTGCGATCACGACATCCAACGGAGGAAATTTGGGTCGTGACATACCCTCAGCACCAACTTTAGACGTGTTACTTACCTCGAACAAGCCAAATCCAACACCAAACAAGCCAAACGATGCTCCAAAAATGCCATCCGCACGTACCGACCTCTGAACGGCTCGAGACTAGCCAAAAGCAACTCAAATACATCAAATAAAGTGTAAGGAAAAAAATTCAATTGATAAAGGTTGAATATTTACTCAAAATCCCAAAATCAACCAAAACGTCCAACCCGTGCCCGCGCCTTGGAACTCGACGAAACATATAAAATCCGATAACCCATTTAGTTACTAGTCCAACCATACTGGTTTCACTCAAATCCAACTCCGAAATCGATGTTCAAAACTCAAAAAATCACTTTATGAAGTTTTAGACAAAAACCCTCAATTTCACTTTTGAAATCCCAAACCAATTGCCAAAAACGAAGATAGATTCATGAAATATAATCAAATATAAGTATAAAATACTTACACCAATTCTTGTGGTGAAAATCACTTCAAAAATCGTCCAAATCCGAGCTCCCCAACGCAAAATATGACCAAATTAATAAACCCTTGATTTATATGCTTCTGTTCAATTATTCTGCCTTGTTTCTCATGCCAAATGATCCCAAATCTCACTTTTGATGCGTCCACTGATTCCTTGTGAAATTTCAGTCACGTTGGGCTTTTGAATCAGTCCATTTGATCTTATAATGAAGGAAATATGTTGGTTTCAATATTAGGAAATAGTTTAAATACGAAGTCAGTGGCAATTTCATAATTAATCTGACAAATCTTGCACCCAATTCTTAGTAAAATGACAATAGACTCCTCATACGATGTTCAAATTCGACGATTCTTTTTGCTATGGCTTCGTAATTACGATACTGATCTAATGATTCCATAAAAACAGAAATTGGAGCTAATTTTATTAATAAGGTACCATTTATGCTTGAAGAAACGACGTCGAAATATCAAAAAATGAGCGCAAGACAACCCAAACCTATCTGAACACCTGTTCCCCTTGGGACCCAGTTCAAACATACCTAAAAGACCCATCACATAATACAGACCTAACTCGAGACCTCAAATCAAACATAACAACATCAAAACGATGAATCGTACCTTAAAACAAACTTAATGAACTTTTCCAAACCCTCAAATTCCAATATTTTCCAATTACAATAGTAAATCGGCGCATACGCCGAGTCTAAAATCACCATCCGGATCTAACGGAACCATAAAAACTCCAATCCGAGGTCAAATGTTAGAAAGCCCAACTTGGTCAATTCTTCCAACTTAAAGCTTCAATCATGAAGTTCATTCTTTCAAATCGGTTCTGAACAACCTGGCAACCAAAACTGACGATTCACACAAGTCATAATACATCACTGTAACGACCTGACTAGTCATTTTGATCATCTCCACTTTGCTCGGTAGTTTGAAGGCTCGAGTATCTTCGCAAGATGTATTATTATTTGCATAAATAGTTTGTGTTGATTTTGAAATTATCCGGAATCGATTTGGACGAATGAACTTCAAGATTTAAGCTCTAAGTTGGAAGAGTTGAACAAATTTGACCTTTTAGCATTGGATTTCAGAATGGAGTTTCATTGGATCTGTTAGCTTCGTTGGGCAAGTTTGTACGTAGGAGCGCATCTGGATTGTAATTTGGAGGTTCGTAGTCGAATTAGTCTTGAAATGACGAAAGTTGAATTTTTAGGAAGTTTGATTGGGAGTCGAATTTCTGGATATCGGGGTTGGATTCTGATTACGGAAGTTGGAGTAGGTCCTTAATGTCAAATATGACTTGTGTGCAAAATTTGAGGTCAATTGGACGTGATTTGACAGGTTCCGGCATCAGTTGTAGAAGTTGAAGTTCCAAAGTTCATTGATTTTGACTTGAGGTGCGATATGTAGTTTCGAGGTTGTTATGTGTGAGTTGGACGCTCGGTTTCTATTCTAGAAGTTCTTGAATTTTACTTTGATCTTCATACGTTTTGGCGTCTGATTCGTGCATATTGAGGTTATTTTGATGGTTTGATCGTGCAAGCGAGTTTGTGTTATGTTTCAGGACCAGGGTGCACAGTTGGTTTGGAGTCTCGAGGTCTCGGGTGAGTTTCGAATTGGATCTAGAATATTTTTTCATAATTTTGAGTGTTGGTACTGGTGTCATCGCATTTGCGATGTTTTTGTCGCAAATGCGACTATCGCAACTGTGAAGCAGCCTCGCATTGGGGAATTTGAGATGCTGGGGAAAGGAATCGCATTTGCGAAGAATTTTTTATTTTTACAAAGCTTGTTAAGTTCGCATTTGTGGACTCAGTATTGCATTTGCGATAAAGGCCTGGACGGGGTTAGTTCGCTTTTGCGTCCAACTGGTCGCTTTTGCGAAGGACCAATGTTCACATTTGTGACCTTTTTGGTCGCATTTGCGAAGGCAATAGAGAATTTCAAAACTTTGCTTTTGCGATTAGTTGTTCGCATTTGTGGGGTTCGCATTTGCGAACTCCATGTCGCAAATGCGACATCTGCAGCCTGCATATAGTTGAGAATTTCGAGACTAAGCTTCATTTTGTTATATTTTGAACCCTAGCTTCGATGGGGGCAATTTTGTGGAGGTATTTTCATACCAAATCATTGGGTAAGTATCTCTAATCAATTCTCAACTACATTTCATGATTTTACATAAGATTTAACATCAAATTCATGAGAATCTATGGAAAATATTTGGAATTTTGTCAAAACTTTGAAAAATGAAAATTTGGGATTTGAGAGTAAAATAGGACTCAGATTTGGAAACAAAATACGTATTTGGACTCGTGAGGCTATGGGTAGTCAAGACCTACCCTTGGAACCGTGTTTTGACCGAGCGTGCCCGAGGTTTGACTTTTGTTGACTTTTTAGAAATTGTATAAAAATCATAGCTTTATTAATTGAAATTGTTGTCCCTTGCATTGTGTGATGTATTTGAGTCGTCTTTGGCTAGATTGAGCCGAGCGGAGGTGAATTTGGAAAGGAAAAAGCTAAATTGTGTATTAAGTTAGTCGAGTTGAGGTAAGTGTCTTGCCTAACTTTGTTCAGGGAATTTTTTCTACTATTTGACATTGTTTGCTACATGCGGGGGTGATACATATATGAAGTGGCGAGCATATATGCATGTGCCAGGGTTAACCATGCTCTGGGATAAATTATGTTATAAATTGTGTCTTGTAGAATCACGTGACCTTATTGCTTCATGCCTTACTTGACTCCTATATACTAAGAACATAGTGTTGAATGTTAGAAACTAAACTTAGCTTATTATAACTTGATCAAATTTGATGGAATTCTGAGAATACATTGATGTGTCTAGATTTTATACTCGTGTTGTAGATCATTCTTGAGATTTGTTGAAATACTTGATAATAAGGTTCTTGTGGGTTTAATGAGCTATTGTTGGCTTAGAAAGTTATGATTGGGATTCATTTGGAATATTCTTTTAAACACTCTCCTTGACATTATTTATGCTTCCTGTCTTGTTTTTCATTGATATACATATGCTTGGTAAGGAAGAGTGTAAAGCACGAAGGGTGATGTCATGCCATTGTATATACATTATCATGTGAGGGAGAGTGTAATGAACGAAGGTGATGCCGTGCCATATTATTTGAGAGTAAAAGCACGAAGGGTGATGTCGTGCCATATTTTTGAGAGTAAAAGCACGAAGAGTGATGCTGTGCCATATCGATTGAGAGTAAAAGAACGAAGGGTGACGCCGTGCCATTTCATTTATATTTCCATGCTTTAAATTATCATGATTTCATGGCACGATGGGTGTTTTCGTGCAGGTGAGGACGAGGGACATGCATTATATTGTGATATCTTTTCCTTGTGTATATTTCGACCTTGCTTTTTTAGGTCTCAGGCTAGCTAACTCTCATAGTTCGGAGCCCAGCTCCAACCTTTACATTGAATTGTTATTGTCGTATTTATGGTTCTTATGTGACTTGTTGTTAATGACATGTCCTTCGTCTCTATCTTATTTTTTATTGTGTCGCTCATGTCTTCTACTTGCTAAAGTGGAAAATACCATGCCTACTTCTTGCTATCATAATTACATCTTTGTCATATCTATTTTGTTGCACTTAATACAGGCCTTCTACCATGTTAGTCATTCATGCTTCTACTTGTTAACTTATAAAGATCATGTGTTCCTCTCTTATTCTTTATATCTATATTTATGCCTTCACCATTCTAGTTAATTGAAGTTATATTCCTTTTCTTAATTGTTGTCATTACCACTATGCTTTCCGCCTAGTCTGCTACTGATGCTCTTATATACATCCTCGTTCATTATTGCTATTTGCGTATTTCCTACTTTGTCATTACTGTTATCGGCGTTTCTGTCATCCGGTTGATACTATTTTACGCATATTTGGTGAGGATGAGATGAATGCACGAAGAGTGTTGCCGTGCAATTGACTTGATATCAGATTATATTCCTCACACTATGAAAGTTATGGGGTGACTATTGTGGTTTATTGGTTTTCGCTCTAAGAAAAGATTGATCGAGATATTGGAAACTGTTGAATTGTGATCTCTTCTAGTGCTCTGCTATTGCTTTGTACATTCGTTTCGTGTACTCTATTTTGTTATACTGTAGTATAGTTCTATTGCTAGTTTACTGTGCAGATTTTATCAGTGGCATCTTTTAACTAAAAATCCTCGTCACTACTTCGACGAGGTTAGACAAAATACTTACTGAGTACATGGAGTCAGTTGTACTCGTACTACATTTCTGCACCTTGCGTGAGCAGAGCTGCTAGTGATGTGGGGAGCTAATCCTGAAGATGTTCGTGCATTCCAGATATAGTTGCCACTTGTCCTTGGTAGATTTAGATTTTGTTAATATGTTTATGTAATTTTCAAACAGATCGTGTAATTTTTTGTATCAACTTCGTAAATTCCAAGTCTTAGAAACTCATGATTCGTACTACCAGCTCTTGGTTTAATTTGTAAATGTCAAGATAATTATTCACTATTTTCCTATAATTTCATTTGAATTGTATTGACTATTAGTTGGCTTACCTAGCGGGTCGAGTTAGGTGCCATCACGACTAGTGATTTTTGGATCGTGACAATCATGCAGAGATACTCGTGCCCTCAAATTACCGAGAGAAGTGCAAATGCTCAAACGACCTATCGGGTTGTTACATTACGTCTAGTGGAATGGCATGTAGCTTAATCTTAGGCCAAATACACAGACATCCCATTCAATCTAGCACTATTTTTCTATTTTGGCACTCTATCTCAACCAACCCTATTTCTTATGTGTCAATTTTACACAAAAGCTAACTAGTCACATAGTGTGAGTTATCTCAACAGGTAGGCGGGTGAGGCAGCTTTGTTTTTTGGCAAAACTCCTTCTCCATCAGTAATAAAATTATTTTTGGCCCCATATTTTATCCTCCAACCTTCTTCCCCATTATGTCATCTTCATTCTCAAATAGTTCTAAAGGTTTCATCTGATTTCATCTACCAGGTTATCTAGAAAGCTACAAACTTTTGCAATTTTGTTGTTCTTTTACTTACTCTGATTATTTTTTTTTTGTGGATTTATTTCATCTAAGCTTGAAGTTTGAAGTGAATCCATATATCAAATAAAATTATTTTCTCACAATGGAATAGTTTTTTGTTCCTGTTGATTTCAGGTGAACCATTTTCGAATTTTATTTTTAGTGTTGTCATTTTCTTGTCTCTTTACATTGATTCATCGGCTTTCTTTCTTGTTCTTTATAGCGTGGATTCAATTATTTTAGATGACGTGATGATGAGTTTCCAGCTCAAGCGAACAAAGTTATTTATGATTTGCTAAACATAGTGAAAGAAAGAGATGGAAAGTTGGCTACGTGGAAGAAGTTAGTTGTGTTTCTTGTTGTGTTCATGCTATTTAATTAGCTTGGTTTTTCCGATTTTTATTGATGTAATTTGAGTCAATAGATGCAAAGTTTTCTAGGTGAAATTTTTGTTTTATATTTGTTATTGTGTTCACGCTATGGAAGTGGCGAGGCCTTTCAAGTTTTTATCCAACATCTATGGCAATAATAGTGGTAGGAAATAACAATTATGTAAATTGAGCAGCAGTAATCCGTATTTGCATAGCCAATTGCTTAACTAACATAACTTTCGCATTCCACACTTATCAATTGTGCTATGCAAATAATAGGTACATATCACCATATTGTCAATAACTTTTGCTGCACACTAAAAAAGTCTTGTTGGACAAACTGGATCACACCTACCTCTACAACTTGCAAAACACAAATAAATTCTCAAAATTTGACAAAAATATCCAAATGTATAAACTAGGAAAACATAAAAGTTGGTTACCTGATGAAAGACTTGCCATTAAAGGGGTTTATTATTTGTGTCAACGGAAAGGGGAGGAAACCCCAACACTTGATGCTTACGAAAGGAACAAAATAACATAAGAAGGAACCTGATGCTTACTCATTTTTCCAATACTTAAAAGGTCTCAAAAATCATATGCCAAAGTTTCATTCTTTACAAAAAATCAAATCCTGCAAGAATTGAATAAAGCACAAATCATCTGCCAAACAATATCAACAATGGGAAAGATAATCAATGCAAAAAACTAAATTCATATATTAGTCTTCAAATACATAGCTTAAGTTTGCAACTTTCAGAAGTAACAAAGCTGCCAAAAGCAAAAAATATAACAATGTGTTTAAATCACATTCTTGAAACAAAGCTGCCAAAAATATATCACTTCACATGGTGCCACAAAAGTTTTTGTCAAAAGAAAGACACTTCATGTTGCTTCCAGATCCTTGGGCCGACACAAATGAAGATGAGGAGGTGACACTTTGTTGAGAAGACCCTATATTCTTTGTTGTTCGCATCTGCTGCAGTTGAGAAGTTGTTACTGCACTTTTCCCCTTTCTTTTGAGACCAAGAAGCTTAAATCCAATATCTATATTTGTTGCAGATGTATCTTTGTAAGTTCTATGTGTTATCACTCTCTCACAAGGTATACCAGGATGCAAAATGATATAAATCAGTCACTACTTAGATGATAAAAGCCATAGCAAAGTAATACAAGTTATAGCTTATATTGATAATTGTTCTTCCACTCCTAATGTCTATGTATACTCCAAAATATGTTGTCGGCCTTGGCCTTTTAATTCTTGTATATGTATTATATCCCCTTCCAAGTCCCAGACCTCTACCCCTTCCCCTGCCTATACCAATAGACTTATTTTGGCTACTTCTTCTGATTGCAGATGTGTCGTTACACATTGAAGATGGATTTGTATTTTGAAATGATCTAGTTGGAACTGGTGGAATTGGTTGAGTTGGTTGATTGGAAGTGGATACAGGCTATAAAAAAACTAAATATAGTCAAATATACATCAAAATCAAAATAAAATTAAATAACATAAAGTGACAATTACCACTGATTTACAAGTAGCTCTGTTATTGCCCAATTTATGACACTATGAGCAGGTCTTCTTTACCCCATTCTTTGACAACTTTCCATATTTCTTTTTTGGCTCATCCTTTGACTTTGTCTTGCATCTTTTAGGTCTTCCTAGCATTGGTTTAGGTTCAGGAGGTTTAATAGAAAGGTTGTTAGATTCACACCACATCTTCATATTAGGCATGGGTTGTATGACGTATTGGTAAGCCTTTATAAACACATTCTCTTTGTACCAATTCTCAAATTCATTCTCTGGTTCTTGATGTAAGTGATAAAATGCACAAACAACATGAGGACGTGGAATTCCTCTCAACTGCCAATTTCTACATATGCATGTCCTTCTTACTAAGTCAACAACTTGTCACCTTCACCTATTTCAAATACAGAATATCCATTCCACAACACTTTATATCTACTAGAAACATCTTTGTTTTATTCTAATATTAACCTTGCCAGTGGTGAAATGTCTGTTATCCAGGTCTTGGCAAATCTCCTCACATAAACATGTTTATTCATGATTTTGTGTCTAATTTTCTCTTACATAGTAATAATTGACTAATGTCTTGGTCCTACTATCCAAGAATTAAAGGTTTCACATATATTATTTTCAAATGCATCACATTTAGAACAAGTAGAAAAATAATCTCTACACCAGCATTCTTTGCTATATGCCAGTAACTCTTCACATAGCTCCTTCTTCCTAGGTTTTGCCATGTTTGAAATTTCTTTGGAATTTACTTCATATCAAGACTTGGCACATTTTCAGAATTGCACCCTTTTTTCTTTCCCTCTCCAATTTTTGGACCAATTAGACCAAATATGTCTAGCACACATTCTGCGCTCTGCATTAAGTAAGCATTCACTAATAGTTGGAACCATACCCTACAAAACAAGAGAATAAATTCAACAATAAAATGCAGAAAAAATACACTACAAAAATTTTAAAAAAAGATTAGGCATGTCTGACAAAACTGTTAAGCCCACTCCATCTCCTAAGTCCAAGTCTGAAATTAGATTTTCAATAAATCAAGTCCAAGAGTGTTTTGTCTCCTGGTTAACAACATCCTAAGTTATAGGGAACTTTTTATTATTCACATTTTTACCAACAACTACTAGCAACTCACCTTTACATAACCCCTTCAAAAGCATCCATCAAATCCAATAATTTTCCCACAACCTTTTACCCATACTCTTTTAAGAGCATCAAAACACACATAAAATTACACTAACAAGTTCTTTCCAGGTTTCGTCTCTTTATCTATCATCCAACAAGAACTTTCAGGATTTGTGCTTTTAGTGATATCAGCATAGTCACACAACCTGGAGAATTCCAACTTCTAGTCCCCCATGAACTGCTTGAGTACCATACACTTAGATCTATAACAGATAGTCCTTTCAATATAACCTCTCTTGATCAATAACCCACTCCTTAATTTCCAAAGTTTAATATTTGATTGTGATATAATCTTGTCTTTGTATTTGTGTGCAATATACTTGGAAGTGCACAACTTATTTTTTTTTTTTGTAGTGCAATTGTGTGCATATAACTCCCATGTACATAGCCTTTTAGTTTTTACACTTTACTCTAATCATGTGCTTCTCATTAGGCTTAAGTTTGAGCTGCACCTTTTACTCTATCGCATAAGATTGTACTACTTTCCTAAATTTCACAACATTCTCAAAGATCATTCCGAGCTCAAAGATAGTTATTTTACAATCTGGGTCAAATCTTAATTTCTTACTCTTCATCGAGCTGGTAAGCCATCCAAATCATCTCTATTATCATCACTTTTAATATCTGAACTGATGTAATAGTCTCATCCCCCCCTCAATCCTCCAACGTACTTGTCTCTTTTGTTTGGCCTCTCAATGTCATAAAACCCTCTTGTCTGCTCCAGCCTCTCCTAACTCAACATCTGGTGTTGGAGTAGGATTCTTCCTCTGTTTCTTTGACTTTTGATTATTTTTTCTTTTTTTCTTGCCTTAATTCTCTACACTCCTCATCTAACTCACTATCATCTTCCTCAAGTATAGCCTCTGACTCAGATTTACTGCTCTCCAGATCTGAAGTCAAATAGTATTGCCATCTCCTAGATTAGTGTTTCTTCCTCTCCAGTCAAATATGTGTTATTTTCTACCTATTAAATATAAACTTGGTTGTCTACATCAGTTTGTTCTGCATTTATATTTTCTAAGCCATCTAATGTTGCCCTAGACCCCTTATTTATTAAATTATCACCAACCTCAGGCCTATTTAAAAATCCAAATGGGACCTCCTCTTCCACCAAACCAACATGGCTAATAAACGAATCAAGAAAAGCACCATGTTCAAGGTGAGATACAATAGTTAAAATCTAGTTGTTATTTTCCAACCGAACAAAACCATTGGAATTAGGGTTAAATATATAGAATCCCTCAATAATTTCGTATCCTATATCTGTTGTATAATAGCTCAAATCGACAAGATAAAATTCGCATTTGTCAATAGGAGTTACCTTCATTTGTCCCTCACAAATGACACCAATCTAGTTACCTTCAGGCGCTTTGGCAAAAGTTCAACCATGGTAGAAACAGACAAGCATATATTCCTCTGCCTTTTTTTAAAATTTACCCTGAGAGAAAAAGAAAAAAGACAAGAAAGTTACTATTAGAAGATTCTCCACACACTGTTTTTCGAAATTAAAATTCTTTGCTTTTATATCTATTTCCCAATATACCACGACAAAAAATGCAATGCATGGACAATTCGACATTTACCAATACAAGAACCACGTTAATAAATAGTAGTTATTTTTAAGGCCAACAACAATCAAAACTACTCTTCAAATCGGTATGGAACGTCTATGAATATGAAAAAATAGTTGATGAATATGTGATTTTCGTCTCCAGATAATGAAGAAACCACCGATAATCGATGGCTTCATCATGTGCGATTAGGAATTTGGGAAGGATCTTAGGGTACTGTTAGGATTAGGGATTTGAGACAGAGAGAAAATAAGAAATGGGACCTTAATTTTACCCAAATACAGTCGGTTTCGCATATTTTAGTATTGACCCATTTGACATGGATGAAAAAATAGGTGGCAACATTTAATTGGATATTTATTACACCTCGGATTTGTGTATACACACGTGCTATATGTTATATACTGGATCCAGCTTTGTGTTAAAGTGACACATAAGAAATAGGGTTGAAGGGCCAAAAGAAAACAAGACTGAGATAGAATTCCAAAACGGAAAATGGTGTCAAGTTGAATGAGTTGTTTATATATTTGGCCTTAATATTATAAGAACATCTTCAGCAACTCAAGGTCAAGTGCTAAAAAATAATCATCTTGATTTTAGGAGAACAAAGGTTCATTTTAAAGTAAATATTAAATCCAATCGCTAGAGTTCTTGATTAATGGATAATGTTTAAACCTAGGATGGACTGAAACATAAAACATGCTATAGATATGGAAACTCCACAAAGGCTTTTTATTTTTGGTAAATAGCGAAATATTATATATATATATATATATATATATATATATATAACTTAAGTCATTGCATACAGAGAGGGGTTTTCCTTAGTTATTATCCTACCCATACTACTGCTAGTAATACAACTCGTACTAGTCGCAACATTACAAGCTAAAGTATCATTGCTATTTTCTAGTGTCGTATTTAAGAAGATATGTTGGCCTGGACTCTGATTTATGTGCGCAAAAGAGAGAATTCATGCTTATCTTCTTCCTAGGTTTGTACTACAAAAGTTGGAGGATCATCATAGACTTGTAGCTGAAAATTTCCTTTCAAAAAACTGCCTACGCGAGCTAAGCTATCTGCTAACCTATTTTCTTCTTTGTATGCATGGGTAACAAGCGGGTCATGGAGTTCCTTCAGTAGGTGCTTGCAATCACATAAGAGGTTAGCTAAGTGGAAGTTATCAGTATTAAGTAACTGATGGCCTCCTTGGCATCAAGTTCTACATGTAGTGGCATGAGATTGTGCTCCTTCGCCAGCATGAGCCCCTGAAGGAGTGCATACAATTCTGTTTCTAAGCTGCTTTGTTTAGGAATATTCCCCACAAATCTTTTTATCCAATCCCCTTTGTTATTTCTAATGACACCCCCAATACCATTTGTAGACGAAAAAATTTTCGCTCTATCTGTGTTGAGCTTATATATATTGGGCGTCGGTGGTATCCATTTTAGAGGTACTTTAGTACGTATTTTGGCGCTTGTTATACAATTTCCTAAGTAGCAGTATTTCGTTGCAAGGTGAAATGTGGTACTAATCTTAACTAAAGAATTGGCCCTTTCATAAAGATTTTTATTTCTAGTAGTCCAAATGTTCCAGAGACTTAATGCTAAAAAAGTTTTAGGATTTACTTTATTGGGGAATTTGTTATTGTCATAGTAGATAAGTTGTTTGAGCCAATTTTGAAGATCAGTAATGTGTAATAATCTGTTTATATAATTTTCCATTCCAATGCTGGACCATGTTGCCCTAAAACATTCCAAAAAAACATGATGGTTATTTTCATCCTTTAGAAAACAGGTAGTGCACGTACAAGTATGAACTATTTTTCGTTTATGAATATGTAGCCTGTCATGGCATAATAACCAAATAAAAGACCTAATATTTGGGTGGACAAGGAGATCCCAAATCCATTTAAAATTGTAAGAAGAGACGTTATTTGTAGAACCTTAGCTACAAATACTTTGGTACATAGAATTAACAGTAAAATTCCCGGTGCTAGTTAAACCCCAATAAATTTTGTCCAGGTTCCTGCTATGTCTTGGTATATATTGGCTTTGTATTAAAGCTTTTATTTCAAGCGGTAACTCAAAAGGGATTTTTGACCAAGCCCATCCATTATGGCTATAGATGCTACTTACAGTAGTGTTGCTTGTGTTACATGTAAAGGGACCCTCAATTAATGACCTTAGGGTTGTCCCATTTTTTACCCAGTTATCCGTCTAGAACTTAATATGATTACCCGTTCCGATATGCCATTGTAGGCCCTGCTGACAGTCATGCTAACCTTGGAGTATGTTGTTCCATGTAGCTGATGTATAAGAATCAGATTTTTTGTAAAGATATTTATTAGTAAGGACTTTAACCCATAGAGAGTTAGGATTATGGAAAGCTCGCCATGCTAATCTTGCTAGTAGGGCAGTATTTTTTATTTTAAGTTTTTGGATACCTAGTCCCCCGTCTTTGTTTGGTTGAGTTATTTTTTTCCCATTTAATAAGGTGTAATTTTCTTTTTGATGGAGTGGTACCCCAAAGAAAAAAAATTTGGTACTGTTCCATTCTTTTGATAATGTTGGTTGGCAGCTTAATGTACTGCATTATATGATTAGGAAAGTTATTAAGAGTGAATTTAATGAGAGTAGTACGTCCTGCTAGAGTTAAGAAGTTAGTCTTCCAACCCGCCAATTTTGATCTAAAGTTTTCGAGGAGAAATTGGAAATCAGTATTCGTAGGTTTTGCATTGAATAATGGAAAGCCTATGTACTTGCCAAACTGTTTACCTTCTGATATTTGAAAACATCTTAAGGTTAATTCCTTGTCATGGCTATTGCAGTTGTTTGAGAAAAAAATCTGTGTTTTCTCAAAATTTATTTTTTGACCTGAGAGAGTGGTAAACGTATTTAACACATCAGTGATAGCATTACAACTTGTAGGAGTTATTTTAGAGAATAGAATCAAGTCATCTGCAAAGAACAGATGGGATAGCTTAGGACCTGATTGAGACAAAGTAATTGGCGACCATTGAAGGTGGTCCACCGAGAGATTTATATATCTAGATAACATTTCCATACATAGAATATAAGGGGATAAAGGGTCTCTCTGCCTGATACCCCTTGTAGGTGTGAAGTAAGGAGTATGAGATCCATTTATAAGTATTGAAGTAGAAGTCGTGGTAATACAGGACATAATTAAGGTAATAGTGTGTGTGGGAAATCCAAAATAAGTTAGGGTATGTTTTATGAATGACCACTCTAACCGGTCAAAAGCTTTTTATAAATCTAGTTTTAGTAGCATATAGCCTTTCTTTTCTTTCATTTTGTGAAAGTATGATAAAGCTTCTTGTACTATGATAGCATTGTCAAATGCTCTTTTACCCTGCTAGAAACTTGTTTGTGTTGGGCCTATTATGTGGGGTATAATAGGTTTATGGCGATTAACTAAAATTTTTATAATCAGCTTATAACTAGTGTTACAAAGGCTAGTAGGCCGATACTGTTGGATAGTTTGAGGGTTTTTAACTTTAGAAATGAAACAAATATATGTTTTATTCACTGGTTGAGGAATTGAATTGGAAATGAAAGTGTTATGACAAAATTTCTTAACATTGTTTCCTACTATATGCCAGTATTTTTGGTAAAAGTAAGGATGTAGCCCATCTGGTCCTGGTGCTTTATAGGGTTGAAAACTATTAATAGCGTTTGTAATTTCCATATCTTGCAATGGCATGTTTAATGTTTTAAATAGTTCATTAATAAGATAAGGTGGAGGATTGGTGTTAATTAATAGTTTGGACTTAGCTTGGTCAGTGATGAATAATTGGTTGTAAAAATCTTGTATAATGTTATTAATATCAGCTTGGTCATAGTGCCAATTACCCACCTTATCTTGAAAATATGTGATTCTGTTTCTTTTTCTTCTATGTAAGGTGGACATGTGAAAACATTTAGTGTTAGCATCACCATTATTAAGCCAAGTAAGCCATGATTTTAATTTCCAAAATTCCTCCTCCATTCTAAGTATATTACTAAACTCATTATTCAATTCTACTTCCAGGTTTTTCAAGAACAAACTGTGGGGATACTTATAATAAGACTGTAGCCCTTTGAGACGAGCCAAAATATTTTTTTTTACATGCAAAGATATTACCAAACACATCCTTATTCCAAACAGTGACAACTTCTTGGAAATGTTTTGTAGATTGAATTAAATTAAGGTCTTGTGCCTAAACTTGCTCAATCAATTGTTGGAATTATGGATGAGTAACCCACATAGGTTCAAATCTAAATACTTTTGAAGGTATTTTAATGTAATTGTCCAAAGATAGTAATAAAGGACAATGATCAGAATATGTTCTAGGTAGGTGATGCACCTTAGCTTCTGGGAACATTTTTATCCAGTCATAATTTGCGAAAAACCTATCTAGCCTTTCTAATATAATATGTTTGTGCTTGCTGTCACACCTCCTTTTTCCGACAAGGGTTGGATATGGGATTTTTTCCAATTTAAGTGACATTATTCGGATTTGGGATTTATTATTGGTTTCAGAGTCGCCACCCAAATTTTTACGGTATTCCGGGACACCATTTATTTATTGAAATCCCAAACCGAGGAAATTTTGACTCTGTTTAAAATGTCTGCGACCAAAAATCTGAGTAAGGAATTCTGTTAACCCGGGAGAAGGTGTTAAGCACTCCCGAATTCCGTGGTTCTAGCACGGTCGCTTAACTATTATTATTTGGCCTAAATTGTCTGGTTATTTACATATTTTTTCCTATTGTGCTTTTAACCCTTTTTTACTTTTTAGCCGCTTTTAATATTTATGGACTTATCTTGAAAACAAGTCACGGTGGTGTGCACTTATTATTTTTAGACACATTATAATTACACCACATGAAATGCACCCGTAATCATAACATGTGATTTTTATTATAGTTCAAAGTTGAAGACGGGGACATGAGTTGTCGCTCCCGACTGTTGGTTAGGGTAGCTTTGGTATAATATTTGATTTTTATCAAGTTTCAAGCTAAAGGTCTTGTTCTTCCGAAAAGACTGCCTAAATGATGTTTACTAAAGACGACGTGTTTCGGGCTATGGCCCTGTTTTAGCCCCTAATGGTTTCTTTTTGGGCCATCCTAATTAGGTCATTTGGACATGATAAAAAAAAATAGTTAAGACAAACATACTAACACACGTCACATCTATATGGTAAGAAAGAAGGCAAATTTTTAGATGTGAGTATGAGGTTACGTGTTCAAGATTTCTTTACCGTTTGATATACTCCTATATACTAAATAAGAGTTTTATATACAGCTCATGGACCTTTAAATTTTGTGACAGAACAAAGCCTTAAAAAAAACTTAATTAACTATGGTTGCTTTTATTTGGAGCGGACAGTAAAAAAATATTCAGATTTCTGGTTCTACCTTTTTGATAATCGATTTAAAAACCCCTTTTGTGTTCAGTAGCGAGGAATTTACAGCGGATTTCATGAATGAAAAAATATTCTCATGTTAATTGACAACAGAAGGGAAAAGGACTGGTTACAGATTGTTTAACACAATTAATGGGTCTAACATTCCAGGCCCCATAGCCTGGAATTCAGACGCTACCATGCTCAATTGGGCCAGGTTTACGAGTCTGGCCCAATTCGAGTGACCTTGGCGTGTCTGGACCATAACTACTATAGTAACGTTTCTGATTTAAGAAAAATACAACTGATCATAAATTTATACAGTTCAATCCATATTTATAACTAAAAAAAATGAAACGTACATAGAAGACTGTAGATATGCTATTACTATTACATTAATCCTGAATCATAGTACTGATTTACTAATACGGAGAATAAAAAAAGGGAAGACAAAACTAGTTGTTGCTTCTGTGCAAGCCAGCAAACATGTCCTTCGAAGACTTAAACCTGCATTTTAATTATAAGTCCAAAGTTTGAGTATTTGGACAGTATTAATTACAGACCTTTGGGCATTTTGTGAGATGAATCTAGTCACAAAAGGGAGTTAGATTTAACCTTAATGATGCCATAGGAGAACAAAATATGTTCATGCCTTCTAATGGATTGAATCTAACCATAGAAAAAGGTTAGATTCAAACCCGGTGATATTACTTTGTTTAGACCCTTTAATTATCATCTTTATGTCATGCAACAGATTGCAGCAAGCGTTTATTCAAACATTCTGACTACTATGATCATTTTTGAGGAGTGAATCCGACTATTTTGTTACTTCAGATTCACTTTCCTAAAGTTCTATCTCATTACACACTTATATCCTTTGAAGGATAATTTTCAGCAAAACTGAACTATTGTTATGCACTATTAATGGAGTGAATTTGACTATTAGAAAGTCAGATTCATCTACCCTAGTGCTAATTCAGCATAATTCCAAACCATATAGAGGCTTGCTCATTTAGGCATTTAAGAGGATGAATCTGACCACTCAAAGGTTCAGATTCCTCACTCTAATATCCTTCTTAATTACGTATTTTATACCCTTTTAAGAAAAGGGGTAAACTTCAGCCAACCATACTAATGTTTGTGCACTACTAAGGGGTGAATTTGACTATTAAGAAGTCATATTCATCTACCCTAATTCCAATATCCTAAACCATCTAGAGATTTGCTTGTCGAATCTCTTTATTGACCAAAGAGACCTAATTGAAAGCATGTTTTCTGCACACTTATAGAGAGAACCTGACCATAGAAAAGGTCAGGTTCAATATCCAAGTGTAGATTATTCCACTAATTGACTGATATAAGATTGATGTCCCATGATACTCAATGCATTTTTTAACCAACTTGAAATCAAAAGAGAATAATCTTAAGGATTTGGATATTACCACATATATTCAGATTCCTTAACATCTTATCACCTAAATATTACTTCAAATTCATAGACCAAAAAAAAAAAAAGGGGGAAGAAGATTCAGCCTTGACATAATCTCAGAAAAAAGAAATAACAAGAATCATACATTTAGCATCAAACTAACAACAGAATCTGAGTATAACAATTTCATTTAAGTTCATTGTTACATACCTCTTTTGGAAGGGAAAATAACCAAGATCCTGACCAAATAAAGGTCCGGTAGACAGTAAAAGCTAAGAAGAGACAGATTCAGAAGCAATGTAAGTAGCACAAACCAGAAACCCAACAACAACCTAAACCAGAGGAATTTCAGAAGAATCAGAAGCAAAACCAAAGAAGAGCACCAACTGAGAAGACCCACAGAAAAGAAAACTCCAAGAGTTCTTGAGAAAAAAAGATTTGCTCCTACTGATTTGTTTTGGACCTTATGAATAAAGAACTGTTCTGATTTTTTGTTTCCAGTGTTCAGTAAAAAAAACAGTTTTAGAGTGTAAAGTGAATTTTCAGAGTGTCCAAAAATCCCAAAACAAAAAATCCTCTTTTTCTAAAGGGAGGGGGGTCTTATTTATATACTATTTGGGAATGAGGTATCCTATGGTATATTTCCATTTCTGAAGCTGAAATAGTACATAGGGCAGCTGTCACCCTTATCCTTTGGGACAGCTGCCCCTATTCTAGAAATATCTTACCCATTAAAAGACTCTCCTACCCTTATGACTTCCTTAATATATGATTCCTCATGTACCCCTTTGAAGCCCCTATATTTACTATTAGGCAACCAGGGTTACTTACTTGTGTTACTATTTAACTATGGTTAACTGACACTAGTTATGCCCTTTAGGTGACAACTAGTTGTTCTTAACTAAGGTTGAGTTAATTAATAAAAGGTTAATTGATTAAATGCCTAGAGTTAGTTTCATACTACTTACTTATGTTTAAATCAATTAATTAAAGTAAACCAATTAGTTTTGACTTCTTAAATTAAGTTAACTGATTTAGTTTAATTAAGTCAACTCACTTACCTAAAATCAGAAACTTAACTAATTATCAGGCCTAGGTTAAATGATTTGTTTGAGTTAATTAGTCTTAAATTAATTACCTTAGGCAGATCTTTGGACTTAGTTAGTTGTTTAAGAGACTATTAGACTAGGTTAATCTATTAAACAAGTGATTATGGGAAATAATTATTAACTAACTTAGTCTTGATAAGTCTAGGTTAAATCATGACCAAACATTATTTTAGAACTAAGATTTTAGCCTAATTGGTTTATTAGTTTTTTAATTATCAGCTGNCTATGAATTCAGGGATTTAATCGATCAGTTGTTCATGCTCGTTTATTAACAGAATTTAACAAGATAGAAATGTCCGAAAATTAGCAGAGAAAGGAAATAAAAACTTAGTGCTAATCTTGGTCATACAAATTATTAGACTTGAACAGTTAAATCATACAAAAAATGATGATAAAAAAAAAACTAAACTAAATTCATTTGGGACTTTAAACTAAACAATGAAAAACATGAAAAGATCAAAGAAGAAGAAAAAGAAATCAAAGGAAGACAGTGAATAACTAGGGCCTATTTATGCTAGCAAATCAAGAAATATGTAGAAAAGAAGTGGGGATACCCGTTTGAGGGGTTTGGACGAACTACGGCAACTAGCCGGAGTTAGGCCGGATTACGGCGACCTCCATAAGTGACCCTCACTCACATGAATCGACGTCTCTTGTCAAGAGCCATCGACTCATGTGAGTTTGAGTCACAGAGCCACTTGGAGTTTCCATTATCACGATTTAGGGTTTCCGTAAATTTCAGATCTGAAATAACTCCTAACTGCGCGATCTTTTGTGAAAATAAATGTTGGGACGGGATTGAGGAGACCGTAGGGATCACCTGGTGAAGTTTTGGTGGTCTTTAGAGAAGCTCCGCCGCGAGAGGCAATTTCCGGTGGGCGGAGGGTGGCGGCTAGGGTTTGTGGTTTAAGAGAGATAAGAGAGAGACGAACATGGGGGGGTGTGGTGTGAGGCTTTGGTGAAATGAGGGGGTGGGGTGTGGTTTGGACATATATAT
>MDKI01051322.1:0-18990 GCA_005239505.1 Nicotiana paniculata | reverse complement strand
CCAGATTATATTTGCAGCGCCCGTTTAGTCTTTTTATAAGACATAGTTGAGCGTGATCACGTAGTATAATATTTCGGCAAAGAGTGTTCAGTTGACCACTCTTGGGCCAACATAGTTTTGCCCAGAGGCGCAGTTAGGATTTGATATGAGTTCGGAGTTCTAAACCTTTGAAGTTACTGAAAGTACAAGAGGGGGTGAATTGTTGACTATTTAAAATTTAGTCGACTAACACAAGGATTAGTTGACTGACCACATAACAAAATGAAAGTAAGCAATAAAGAGAAGTAAATAACATACAACGATTTATACTGGTTCGGTACCATTGTGGTACTTACATCCAGTTTCATTTGGGTCACAAGGGTTCCCTTAAGATCTTTGAACAAAGTTACAATACATATGGTTTTATCGCGTTTACCACCAACGAACAGTATCAACACTTGAATTCAAAATAGTTGACACAACTCTCTTTTGTGTTTTACATCTCCCTATCTTTTGAGATACTGATAACTAAGGATTACAATGTTTGAACTAAGAAGTAGACAGACTTAGAATACAATGTATGTAGTTGCGCAGTCTTCTTCTTGAAGGATCAGCCTTCTTATAGGAGAGAAAAGAGTCGTTGAGTCTTCAGCGAAATCAGAGGCACAAGATCTTTAATTAAGGGATTTGACCCAAGGGGTGCCTCTTAGAATCTTGCTCTTTGAAGAGCCCAGATTCGATTGTGACCTTTTTTGTCACAGCTTGATTTAAGGAGTCGTTTACGCTTGGAGTAGCTTAATTCACGAGTGCAGTAACTGCTGACAATCTTCTTAATTTGAGAATCCATGATTGGAAATCTGAGTTCCCTTGATTGAGGACGAGTCAACTGCTTTTCTTGATTGTCCATTAATGTAGTAACGACATCTTTATTCTTACTTGCTATTTCAAATCCAGTAGCAATCTTGTTGAGTATCTCCATTCTTTCCTTTTTGTTTGTCCTGCAAATATAACATAAGATAATATTGTCATCATTGAAACTTGAACTTAAACCTATCAATATCCCCCTTTTTGATGATGACAATCAAGACGGAGTAAACAAAGTAATTTAAGATTATGTTGTTTCCCCTGAGATTATGTTGTTCCATTATGTTGTTCCCATATCTCCGCTTGAGTTGTTTACTCACATTTTCTATCCTTTTGATATCAATCAAAAAGGAAAGAGAAACACACATATCAAGATAGCATATAATGTACATACTAATAAGGTGGTTAGAGTATTAGAGCCTTCAGTAGAGGCTTAGTTCGTACAGACCCAAAAAAAAATTGTCTAAAAGCAACCATCAATAAATATAAGCATAAGCAAAGAAAATTATTTGTCATAACAGCACAACCAGAGGTATTAACTTCGTCCCAGAAAGTATTTGAGGGTGTTGATCAATTTGGTGCAGAAGGAGTCATAGGAATTCTCAACATCCTTGACGAGTTTGTCCATATTTTCACTCATGGAGTTGAAAGCCCTGGTTCCTTGTCTGCTTGTAGCTCCTATGTCTATCCGAAGCTTGGCCACATCTGTACTTGTCTCCTTAGTGACATCTCTTATCTTATCTACCTATTCTTTCATCTCTACAAGCAGCAGCTTGAATCCATCAAGGTAGTGTTGAATTTGTTGAAGATTCTGAGAGGTAGTCGACTAAGAAGCTGGTTGGTCAGTCTGGACATTAACAGGAGCTGGAGCACTTTCAACCTTGGCTCGCTTAACCCATCCATCGTCACCCAAAGTGTACCCCATCATATAAAAACAGTCTTATCATAAGTACTGGAGATGTGCTTGGGTGTAAATGGTGCCAACTCTACTTTCATAACTTCCAGAATACGAGAGATAAGAAGACCATAGGGCAGATATGCAGCAGGGGAGGAAATATCCCTGATACTCTCAAGCATATATTGATAAATCCACACAAACCAATCAAGACGTTTATTATTAACCAGACAGTAGAGGACAAAGACATCTCTAATGGACAAAGAACTGAGGGACCCAGATTTGGGATGGAGGGTAGTGGCAATCATGTGGGCCAAGACACGTTGTTCAAACTTGAGATTTTTGGGGCCAATGTCAGGGCGGTTATCAGACAGAAAAAATTTTGCTTCATCAAAGGACATTTCAAAGTCTTTGGGCCAAAAATTTTGGACAAACACATCATACCCACTAAACTTGGCGGAAAAGATCTTTTCAAATTGGAAGGAGTCCAAAACAATTCTAGTCCCTAAAACCATAGATTCCAAATCATCTTTATCATTCACAAAAAGATTTGCATAAAACATTCGCACAGGTTCTTCATACACAGAATTGCCAAGAGTGTCAAATAAAGGGGTAAGGTGTTGAAAATCAAAAATTACAGACACATCACAATGAAGACTTTTCATAAGAGAGAGACTTACCGAGCATCCATAAGCCATGGATTTTGACTTGTAGGACTCAAACCTCGCCTTTTCACTGGGGCCATAGAAGATTAGCTTATCTTCAGGACCAAATTCCAAGTGTTCCACCTTGCCGTTCTTGCATGCAGCCTTTTGGGGGGGGGGGGGGTTTCTCCA
This sequence comes from Nicotiana paniculata, assembly GCA_005239505.1. Taxonomy (NCBI): domain Eukaryota; kingdom Viridiplantae; phylum Streptophyta; class Magnoliopsida; order Solanales; family Solanaceae; genus Nicotiana; species Nicotiana paniculata. Next base: position 16,416 of record MDKI01051322.1, on the reverse strand, counting down.
TGGGTCTCTTGCCAGCCTTTTTTGGGTAATAGGATGATTTTCAGATGAAACACTGAAATCATTGTCTGTTCTGAGAAAATATGAGTCAATGGATGGCTCCACATCCACATATTCTTCAGTGTTGAGATGTTTTTAAAACCTTTGACTGCATCTGGTTGCAGAGGAGGGATTTATTTTGGCCATAGTGAGAGGTGTTCTTTGGTAGGGAATGAGAGGAGTACTGGAGATGGAGGGTTTTTATCAAGGAGTTTGAGAAGAGCGAAGATGCGTCTTGGTTAATGGAAGGGTTAAGTTCAGACTAAAGTGATGGTTCAGAAGTGACTGATCGTCGTACTTGTAATAATTGCACTTCCACATAAAAGTAATTAGAGCACAGATAATTAAAAAAATGAAATATTCGTAAAGCGTGTAAAATAATTTAAACACTGAAGGAAATATTTGATTTACAAATTTGGCACAATGCCAATCTTTTTCCGGAGAATGCAGAATTTTTCTTCCAAAAGAGGTTTAGTAAAAATATCAGCAAGTTGAGAATTAGTACTATTAAACTCTAAAGTAATATCACTTTTGCTACATGATCACGGATAAAATGATATTTAATTTTTATATGCTTTGCTCTAGAATGATGCACAAACTTTTTAGATAAGCAGATAACACTAGTGTTGTCACAAAAAATAGGAGTAGAAGTAAGAGATAAATCATAATCAAGAAGTTGGTGCATGATCCATAGGACTTGTTTACAGCAGCTTCCAACAGCTAGGTATTCTGCCTCAGTCATTGATAGTGCAACACAATTTTGTTTCTTGTTGTGCCAAGATACTAATGCATTTCCTAGCAATTGACATGTCCCACTGGTACTCATCCTATCAATCTTGTCTCCTGCAAAATCAGCATTTGAAAAGCCTCTCAGAGAGAAATTGTTAGAGTGATCATACCATAGTCCTAACTCAGGAGTACCAATTAAATATCTAATAATACGTTTAACAACAGTAAGATGGGATTCCTTAGGAGCCGACTGAAATCTAGCACACTTACATACACTAAACATAATATCTGATCGACTAGCAGTTAAATAAAGTAGAGATCCAATCATCCCTCTATACATGGTTTCATCAACTATTTTTCCATTGTTGTCTTCATCTAGCACGGTAGTTCGACTCATTGGGGTGCCAATAGTCTTAGCATTTTCCATCCCAAATTTGTTGATGAGCTCCTTGGTTTACTTGGTTTGGCTGATGAAAATCCCTTTAGGGGATTGCTTGATTTGAAGTCCAAGGAAGAAGGTCAGTTCTCCCATCATGCTCATTTCAAATTCTCTTTTCAGAGAAAGAGCAAATTCTTCATAAAGAACAGAGTTAGGGCTACCAAAGATAATGTCATCTACATAAATTTGAATAATAAGATTACCTGAATTGGATTGCTTAATAAAAAGGGTTGTATCGATATTACCTCATTTGAAACCTTGATTTAGAAGAAAAGAACTTAACCTTTCATACCATGCTCGAGGAGCTTGTTTGATACCGTATAGGGCTTTAGTCAGCTTGTATATTGGAAAAGTGGCATTTGCAAAACCAGGAGGTTGCTTCACGTATACTTCTTCAGAGATATAACCATTTAGGAATGCACTTTTAACATCCATTTGAAATAATTTGAATCCTTTGTGAATATGAGCAGCGAAGGCAAGTAAAATTCGGATGGATTCAAGTCTTTCCACGGGTGCAAAGGTTTCATCATAGTCGATTCCTTCCTGTTGAGAGTAACCTTGGGCCACCAGTCTTACTTTATTCCGAATAACTTGACCAGATTCATTCAATTTGTTTCTGAAAACCCACTTAGTTCCAATGATAGAAGAATTTTTTAGGCTTTGGAACTAATTCCTATACTTTATTTCTTTCAAACTGATCTAATTCTTCTTTCGTAGCACTAATCCAATGAGAATCCTTTAGAGCTTCATCCACTTTCTTGGGCTCAATTTGAGAAATGAGAGCTACATAATATTTGTTCTTTTAAGATCTCCTTGTAGTTATTCCCTCCTGTGGATCTCCTATAATGAATTTGTGAGGATATCCTGGTTCATTCTTTCACTCATTTGGAGTATTTGTTGTAGACACCTTTTCTTTGATAGTCTACTGATCTGGTTGGGGTAGGTCAAAATCTTCTGGAGGAACTTCAGCTGGTTGAGTCTGTAGATTAGCTGACTCATTTTGATGATCCTTACCTACAATAACAGACTTTGGAGCACAAGAAATTTCCTCATCTTCAGGAATATGTTCATTCCTTGGGCGAGGGTTAGTATTAACAAAAACAACATGAATAGATTCTTCAATACATAAGGTTCTCTTATTATAAACTATATATGATCTACTTAAGGGAGAGTACCCAAGAAATATACCTTCATCACTCTTTGGATCAAACTTACCCACATTATCCTTACCATTGTTATGAATGAAGCATTTGCATCCAAAATGGTGGAAATAGCTGATGTTTGGTTTCTTACCATTTAGTTCATAGGGATTCTTTTTGAGAATTGAACGAATAAGACATTTGTTAATGATGTGACATGTTGTACTCACAGTTTGTGCCCAGAAATGATGAGGTAGAGAGTTTTCCACGATCATAGTTCTTGCCATATCCTGCAAGGTTCTGTTTTTACGCTCTACTACTCCATTTTTTTTAGGAGATATTGGTGATGAGAAATTATGAGAGATTTCTTGATCATTGCAGAAATTTTCAAAAGCTCTGCTTTCAAATTCTCCTCCATGATCACTTCTGATGGTGGAGATGTAGTATCCCTTTTCTCGCTGAACCTTCTAACAGAAAGCTTCAAAATTCTTTAGAACATCATCTTTATGACTAAGAAACATAACCCGTGTAAATCTAGAGAAATCATATACAATAACAAAAATGTGTTTCTTACCTCCTATACTAGCAGTTCTAGTAGGTACAAATAAATCCATATGCAGCAATTGAAGAGGTTTGGAGGTAAAAACAATGTTTTTGACTTTGAAAGAGGATCGAGTTTGTTTTCCTAGTTGACATGCATCACATATATGATCTTTTGAAAAATCTAGTTTTGGGAGACCAATAACAATATCATGTTTGGAAAGTTTATGAATGGTATGCATGCTTGCATGGCCAAGTTTTCTATGCCAAACTCAGGGATCTTCGATCATAGAAGTAAGACAAATTTGATCCTCAAAATTTTCTAAGTTTTTGATAGTATAGACATTTCTCTCTCTATTAACTGAGAGAATGGTATTACCTGATTCGTCTTCAATAAACCAACAATGTTTCGTAAAATGAACCTCATAATCATTGTCATATAGTTGACTGATGCTGAGAAGATTATAGCCAAGTACATCAACTAAATAGACTTCATCTACATCACATGTTGAACTTAAAGGAACTTTTCCAACACCAATAACATTTCTTTTGGATTTGTCACCAAAGGTAACTATCCCTCCATCTAGCTTGGTGACTGATTTGAACAACTTTTCACCCGTCATATGTCTGGAACACGCGCTGTCGAGATACCATTTTCCTTTTCTATTCTTCTTGTAATGTTCCTGCAAAACAAGATTACTCATTTTTAGGTACCCAAGCCTGCTTGGGTCCTGAATCGTTATACTGCTGAGTGTTAGTTTGATTTGAAGATTTTGGTCTCCAGACCCATCAGCTCTAATTATTTTCCTGCAATTATTAGTGCTATGGCCATTTTTACCACAAAAGGAACAAGTAATTTTCTTTTTGTGATGAGCAGTCTGATTTGACTTGACTGGACTGCGACTAGTGGTCCTTTGCAAGCCATTCAATTGAAGCTTGAGTTCATTTACTTCGTCTTGAAGTATATCACGTTCAATTTCGCACATTTCTAGTTTCAAGGCCCTGTCCTTGTTTTCTGTCTCTTGACTTTTCTGAGCTCAGTTGCTACTCTTTCTATATATGCAAGAGCAATATCAACAAATTATTGAAGTTCATAACAATTAGGCACAAAGGAGTACGTACCTCACTAGTTCCTTCATCCGACGGTGAATGAGGTTTTCTTGAGTCATCTTCCTCATCGTTGTTGTCTGCCATTAACCCAAGTTCCCATGATTCTTCATTGTTACTTAGAGCCATGAAGCATATGTTAGCAATTTCCTCGTGATCGGATTCTTCTTCATCACTCCATGCTCCCAAAGCTTTCCTCTTTTACATGTTTCTGCTAAGCTTCTTCTTTAATTCCGGACAGTCGGCTTGGATATGACCAAACTTTCTACATTCGTAACATCTTCCATCATTTTTATCAGCTTCATTGCTCACCCTTCCTTTTCTGAAGTTACCTCTTCTGTTATTTCTATTTCTTCTCATCATGTTGGTCACAACTTGAGAGAGCATTGCAATATTTTCATATTGTTCTCCTCCTTCTTCTTCATTTTCATTTTCTGGTTCAGCCACAGTTGCCTTGAAAGCAACAATTTTCTTCTTCTCTTGAATTTGTCTGTCAAGATGAGTTTTCTCAAAAGTGATCAGATCACCTCTGAGCCCATCATAGTAAATCTTGTCCAGATCTTGGCATTCCAAAGCAATGACCTTTGGTTGCCAAATTGTAGGTAAGCTTCTGAGGATCTTTCTAACATGTTCGCCACTTTTAATAGGTCTTCCAAATGATTTGAGATCTCCAAGAATTTTGCTGAACCTGGAAAACATTTCTTCTACAGATTCACCATCCTTCATTTGAAATAACTCATAGTTGGGAACCAAGAGGTTTATTCTAGTCTCTTTCACTTTGTTGGTTCCTTCGTAAGTGACTTCCAGTTTATCCCACATTTATTTTGCAGTCTCACAACTAGATATCTTTTCATATTCTTCTCCACTAATAGCATTGTACAGTAGATTTTTTTCTTTTGCATTAACAGTGATAACAACAGCTTGTTCATCAGTGTAATCGTCCAAATCCAGAGGATTAGTGGATGTGATGACTTGACCATTTGCATCTTTCTTGGGAGGAACTGGAAGGTTTCCCTTTTTTTATCGCATGCCATACTTTGGTGTCATATGACATAGTATACGTTTCCATGCGAACTTTCCAGTGAGAGAAATGCTGACCATTGAAATAAAGGGGTCGAACCTGAGAGGTTCCTTCTTGAAAGAGAGCATCGACAACAGTATTGGATCCCATAATATTTTTCTCACTAGCGGTTAAGCAAAGATTGTGAGCCTCACTCTGATACCAATTGATACAAGAGGGAGAGGAGTGAATTGTTGACTATTTAAAATTTAGTCGACTAATAGAAGGATTAGTTGACTGGCCACATAACAGAATGAAAGTAAGCAGTAAAGATAAGTAAATAACAAACAATGATTTATACTGGTTCGATACCATTGTGGTATTTACATCAAGTTTCCCTTGGGTCACAAGGGTTCCCTTAAGATCTTTGAACAAAGTTACAATACAGATGGTTTTATCGCGTTTACCACCAACGAACAGTATCAACACTTGAGTTCAAAATAGTTGACACAACTCTCTTTTGTGTTCTAGATCTCCCTATCTTTTGAGATACTGATAACTAAGGATTACAGTGTTTGAACTAAGAAGTAGACAGAATTAGAATACAATGTGTGTAGTTGCGCAGTCTTCTTCTTGAAGAATCAACCTTCTTATAGGAGAGAAAAGAGTCGTTGAGTCTTCAGCGAAATCAGTGGCACAAGATCTTTGATTAAGGGATTTGACCCAAGGGGTGCCTCTTAGAATCTTGCTCTTTGAAGAGCCCAGATTCAATTGTGACCTTTATTGTCACAACTTGATTTAAGGAGTCATTTACGCTTGGAGTAGCTTAATTCACGAGCGCAGTAACTACTGACGATCTTCTTAATTTGAGAATCCATGATTGGCAATCTGAGTTCCCTTGATTAAAGACGAGTCAATCTGCTTCTCTTGATTGTCCATTAATGTAGTAACATCATCTTCATTTTTACTTGCTATTTCGAATCCAATAGCAATCTTGCTGGGTATCTCCATTCTTTCTTTTTTCTTTGTCCTGCAAATATAACATACGATAATATTGTCATTATTGAAACTTGAACTTATACCTATCAATTACTGGGTTCTAAATTAAAAATTAGTACATATTTGATGAATTTCATAAAAGATAAATACATGGTTTGGACTAAAGCTATTGGATTCGGCCGAAGCCGTAGCTAATAGACTAGCTCCGCCTCTGCTCGGGGTAAAGTTGTCTTCGTTGGACTTATAGGTCACGGGTTCGAGCCGTGAAAGCATCCATTAATATTTCCATTAGAGTAGACTGTCTACATCATACTCTTAAGGTATGGTTCTTTCCCGAACTCTGCATAAATATAGGATACTTTGTGCATAGTTTTTTGCTGCGCCGTTCTAAATTGATTGCCGTCCATCTTATACTTCTTTGATTAATCCTTGAGAGTCTTGGTGAAGGCCTTTTGGCAATTGAACTGCTATTCATAAATAATCCAATTTAGGCAATTACTCCAACCAAACATGTGTCTCGAAATTATATCGACTTTCTTTCTTGGGCCGTACTAAATTGAACACCATACTGCTTTTAATGTTTCAAGCCTTGAGTCGATAAAACAAATAGTGTTAGGTCGAATTAGTTAAATATGTCTAATTTCAAAGCAAACACTGGAAGCCATTAACTCTAGAATAGGTGAATTCCTATTTCACCTTCTTAAACGAAGCATGGATTTTATGAAAAGATTACCCACTCGTATCCTAGTTTAGGTTTGTAGGATGGATAAGCAAAAATAATTTTGGGATAAAAATTTAGTAGTGTCTTATTCTTTGTTTGATTACTAATTTTGGGATAAGTTATCCCACGATTAAAGATAGTTTTTTACTTTTAAAATCGGATAACAATTAAAGTTATATGTAGTTTTAAGGACACGCGATTTCATCTAATACCAATTGATAAATATGAAGATTAATAATGGAAATTAATGATCACGCCCAACTAGCCTTATAAAAAGGACTAAGCGGTCGCTGCAAATATAATCCAGTCTAAGAGTCTGGAGTCGAATCTCACAGAGAACTAAGGTTTCTCCATAATTGTTCAATATCACTAAGAAGACAAGCTCGAATATATTTCTAAGTTATAAAGATTAAGATTCTTATATCTAACTAATTAACTAATTAACTAAGAAACTAAGAAACTAAAGCAGTAAATTAACAACTAAAGATACTAAGAGTTGGAGATTAAATTAGGAGGTTTAGAGTTATGATTTCTCCAAATGTTGGAATCCTTCCCGTTATGTTCCCTACAATTTCGTTTATGTATTCTCTACTGATCGTGAGCACTTTAGGTGTTGTAATTCTCTCTCGAGAAACTACAATAATTTACTAGACATATTCTCTCGAACTATGCTAGTTGGCTTTATCTAACCGCTCATTATGACCACGTCAAGGATTTGTTATTTTTAAACCTACCTTTAAACCCAATGTATTGATTTCTCACATACGTTATGAGTGACATTGTTAAATAACCACCTAAATATGTATCCTTTCTCAAGAAGCACATAATAAATAGACACAATCAATCGACGACCATTCAATCAACTGAAATAAGCACGTAGTTGAACAAATAGACAAATTCAAAGGTTAGATTATATTAAAACATAACAAGAACTCATCCTCCAAGAGTTCCATCAAAACCCTAGATAATAAATTAGCTATTCATAATAGTATGCATAACTACAATACTAGAAGTCATAACCAATAATGGAAATAGGAAGAAGGAAGTGGAAAACTCGTAGAAGAATTCCCCGCCTTGCTTCTATTGTGTCTTTGCATCCTTAGGTCCAAAGTGTGTCAAAAGTCCTCAAAATACCATTTTTCCATGTATATATATCAAGTAGGGTCGGACCCAAATAATTATACCTTCTCCTACACAAAAAGGACACTTTTCCCGGATAGAACGTGCGTGGTCGCGCACCTGGAAGGGTGCCCACGCACTTGGCCGAGCACATTTCACACTTTCTGCCCCATTTGTGCGGTCAATGCGCGGCCATGCACTTGCCGCACATATTTTACCCTGTTATGTTTGGAATTTGGAAACCCGTAAAACATGCAAGTTGTAGCCCTTTGATTTAAATTTCCAACCATATATTGTGGATCCCAAATGGAGTTTTGAGTGAAACGTTATGTGCATTTTACTAGACAGTGCCCAATATGCCTACTCAATTTTTTATTCGTTTTTAACTATCATCAGTTGATCCCCGAACACGATCCCAGCTTGATTCCTTGGGCTTTTACTCAGACTTCAAAGCTCCAAATCACTTGAATTCATTCCATAACATCTACATAGCTCGGAATCACTCCTACAAGGCATAAAATACACAATTAGTGCAAAACACTAGCGATTAAAGCTCAAACTCAATTAAAGTGCAGTAAATTAGAGTGTAATAAGCGACTAAAATAAGTAATTATAGCCTATCATCATTTAACAATAAAGTAAAGATAACCAGTATTGAAATGCAATTCAGCCCTCGAGTTAGAGTGCCCTCGAACTGACTGATATTAAAGTAATGAAGCAAAAGGTAAACCGATGAACAAGAGAGTATAAGCGGGTGAGAGTGTTATATTGATTTTATATGTGTAAAAAATGTGTGTTACAAATGATCAGAACTCCCCTTTATATTGTAGAGGAATTCTCTTTATTGTAGAATTCTAATTAGAAAAAAATTTCATGATTAAACTAATTAATCGTTCTTGATCTGATCCGTTCCGAGACTTCCGCCGTGATCTTTGACCAGTCACGGATATCTCGCTTTTCCGTTATTACGTTGTCTCCGATCTTGCTCGATATCTACCTTGTCTGGTCTCGATCCTTATTGGTCTCGATCTCGGTGGGCACCTCGAATCCTGGATTTAGTACTTTATCATCATGTCTCGATCTCATCTATCACGGGACCGATATTCGATTCGTCCCTCTGGTCTCGGTTAATCAGTGAAATCGGGTAGGCCCGATTTTAACCATATACAGATAGTCCCCTTATTTTTTGGAATGTAATGACAAGAAAGGAATTGAATCTTCGACCTTTACCCCAATTTATCATGACATCACATGAGGTCATCATCGTGACGTAAGCGACAGAAGTCACCGAAACATCCCGTCGATACAGTTCCCCAAGCATTTAATGTGTGTCAGTTGGTGGTCGACCTCCAGTGGTGTCAAACCGTCACCGCAAAACCCATAAATAGGCTTCTTTTCCACTCTTTCAGACTTTACCTTCAACCTCTTTTGTTCTATCCTTCAGAATTCTTTACCAATTTTCAAGTTTTTCATCTGCAGTTCTACAAGTTAACCTCTTCTCAAAATACCAAATCTTATCATCTTCTTCCATCTTTAAACTCTAAACCAAATGGCATAAATGTCAAAACCTGTGCCTCAGAAGGAAACTTCCTCATCTTCTCAGCCGACCGGCAGGAAAGCTCCAATGGAGCCACACCTCGAGGAATGTATTCCTGGGGGATGTGTTTTCAGCTCTGATTTCAAGACCGATAAATATTTGTCAGTCCTCGAACGTTGCGAGTCGGTATTGAGATACATATGCTCGATACCTAAGACTTTACTCGACAAAAAGGAGGACTGCAATTGGCAGAACAAAGAGGTTGTGATTCCGGCCGCCGAGGAAGGTATTACTACCCACGTGGAAGGGTACCTGAGTGTTTGCACTTACCCTTTCACGTTGGGTCCTCTTGACCCAATCATCATGGACTTCTGCAAAAAGTATCAGGTGACCCTCGGTCAAATCCATCCATCCTTCTGGAGGATCTTCATATTGCTCCGGTTTTTCTCAAGCAAAGTTGACGGGTTGCCCTTCACCCTCGACCACCTCATCAGGTTATATAGCCCCGGCTTTACCGAGGTGATTAATAAAGCTCTAATGTCGATCCACCAAAGTTTTCATCTCAAGCATCGATGAAGACAAGGATCGGGCTAGATGGGTCAGTTCGTCAAGGTGAAGACCTCGGACCTGATTTCGACCGAGAAGATTTCATTCCCCGAGAGGTGGAATATGAAACGTGAGTATGATCCCAATATTTGTCACTTTTGTTTTTCCACTTTCTCTTATGGGAACTGGTTCAGGGATTTAGTTTCAACCTCGAAGTATGTTGAACGCACATGGCGCGACTTATCAAAAGGCCAATGGGAGGCCAAAAATCATGGTAAGCTTTCTTTCATGTATTTGATGATTTAAGACATTTTTCCCATACTTACTCAACTTCTCTTCCTGCAAGTCTTGGCAAAGATGAAGTCATGAGGCCCCCATCTTGTAAGGAAGAGACTTCAGTTCTGGTCACGAAGTTGGTGAAGGAGACAAAGAGGAAAATGACCTCGACTTCCGAGGATCCAGAGCCCAAGAAGAGAGGGGCTCGTAAGCCCAGGAAGAAAATTATCCTTCTGACCGAAGAGTCAGTTCGAAGCTGAGGAGGAAGATGAAGAAGAGGAAGAAGACAAAGACGACTCCGCGTTGGTGGCCCCAGTGAAGATGAACACCGAGGCCCCAAAAGGCGCTAAGTTAGTGAAGTTTGCAAAGACTCCCCCTCTATATGAGGGGGCCTTGGAAAAAGACTTGGGCGAAATCACCGAGTCGTCCAAGATTGAAGATGACTCCCATCGTAGTGAGCAGACAGCGAGAATGGATGTAGGGGCTGGTCTCGAGCCCCTCGAGATGGAGAGAACGCCCCAAGTGACCCACTTGGGGCAGTAGAAATTGGAGGCTCCCCGTCGCTCCCTTCTTTCTCTGAGGGGATGATTCATGAGGCTCGGGCCTTGAAGACTCCCTCCATAGAAGGAGCCCACAGAAGGGAGGACCCTTTCCGTGATTACTTTACTGGGGTCGAAGATGCTACAGGACTGAGTGACTTGGAGATCTCGAGTAAGGATTCAGGCGAGGCATCGAGTCTTTTTAATGAGGCACAACAAGCTCTAAATCAGGTAAGTCTTAACTCCCCCCGTCGATATTACACTTGTGTTTGTTTTTATTTTCCTGTCTAATTTTCTTTCTTCTTTCTGTACAGGCCTCGTACTCCATCAGGAGGCATTTTCCAAATACCGAGCAGAGCTGAGCCAGTACGAGGCCGATCTTGAAGGTCTTACGGGGGGGGGGGAATGCCCTCAAACTTCTCAGCGGACAAAAAGAAGAAGAGATCAAGGACCCCCGAGCTGAGTTGGCCACGACTCATAAAAATCAAACCGAACTGATTGAGCAGGTAATGAAAATAGTAAATGTTAATGGCATCGGTTCGGGAACGATTTCTAACGCTTCAATCTCATAGGCTCAACAAAAGCTCGAGATAATCGAGCGGTTTCGCGAGGAGGTTGATACAATGAAGGCGGAGACCTTGGGATGGAAGCAAAATATGGACCGCCTTCACTACTACAAAAAAGTCCTTTGGCGGCAATTATTTAGCGGCAATAAGGCAATGGTCGCTAATAAATTCTTTAAGCTTAAATATTAGCTGCATATGACAGTTAGCCAGTAAAACATATCCCTTTAATGGCAATAAAATATAATAGCCACTAAAAATTACTAATTGAAACTAATCTTTTATTATTTTAACTATCCCTCCACAAGAAAACGAGAAAATCTTTCCCTCCAATTTTTTTATACCTTTTATCGTTTTCCTCCCCAATTATAAAACAATAGAACTAAAAACCTAATTCACTCCCCAGTTGAACGAAAAACAATAAAACATTGAATCTCGTTTATGAAAACACATAAACTCGCTGTTGTGTCTAATGGCAATGTGAATGCGTCAACACAGTGCGATTGCGTCATCGTTAGCCCATCTTTTTCTCAGGTAAATTCTCTTCTCTTTGATTTTCAATCGATTTACAGTAGAATAAATTTCGCTCTTGAATCGACTTTGCTACCGAAAAAACCTAACTCGTTGTTGCGTCAACGACAATGCGATTTACAGTGTGTCAACGGCAGTGCGAGTGCGTCAACGACAGTGTGTCTTCTATTTACAAATAATTTACAGTAGAATCGATTACAGTAGAATAGATTTACAATAAATTAACTTCTCTTCTTCCAACCAATTTACAGTAGATTTTGTATTGATATTAGTCGATTGATTTATAGTAATATTGATACTCGTTGTTGCGTCAACAGCCGGCCGTAATGCCCGTCAATCTTCTTCCCCTGTTAACTTCTCTTTTCCCCCTGTTAAATCAGTCGCTTGCAATCTATTTACAGTAGATTTTGGATTGATTCTTGTCGATTTATTTACAATAGATTCTGTGTACATTAATGTCACGACCCAAAATTCATAAGGTCGTGATAGCACCGGACATCATTGTCAGGAAAGCCAATCATTAATTAATTGAAATAATTTTCGATTTTAACATTTATGAAAAAGCATTTCCTTTCACTTATTACATAATAATTAAATAGAATCCGTTAAGTAAATACAATGGTTTAAATAGTCCTATTTTTAACAAATATATCCCAACACATTCCAAAACCCGGTGTCACAAGTACATGAGCAATTTCTAAGAATTTTACAATTTCTACAAAGCTTGTCCGAAATACAAGTGGACAAGGAAATTAAAATAATGTAATATAGTATGAGGGAGACTCTATCAGCTGCGGATTGCCTTGGGATGATGCAGCTCGCCTAAGTCTCCAAATCCTCCACCTCGCTATGAAAGTACATGTGCAATAAAATGCACAGCAAGTGTAGCATGAATACAAAAACAACGTGTACTCAGTAAGTCGCCCGCCTAACCTCAGAGAGGTAGTGACGAGAGGTCAAATTAGACACTTGCTAAAGGTCAATTTAGAATATTCAGGTATGACACTAAGCATGATTATCATAGGCAATTTATTAAAATCAGGAATAAATATTATCAACTCCATTCATATTTAACACTTTATATCTTCGTCATATTAATAGCAATTAATCAACATGGGTGATTTAATAAATAACAATTAATCAACGGGAAGGAACAACTTCTTCCAAAATCTTTTTTAATAACTTTAAATCTCTGTCATTTCAATTGACAACTTAAAATTTCAGGTCAGTAATCAGGAAAAAATCATAGCAACTACGCATTAAATATCATGCGCAAGCAATGCCAAGGGTCGAACGGCGCGAACCAACAATAATAAACTGTGCACCGCCGAGGGTCGAACGGCTCGAACCATAGATGAATCTATTTTCCCCGCTCGCGAATCGATCATGTGACGCGGTTATACATAAATACAGGGTTATCCTGCTCGCAAATCATACATGTGACTCAAGCCCCCGTAGATACACATACTCACACAATAAGTCCACATTTTTATCAAGAAAGCATTTTCTCAGGAAAGTGGTAAAATTCTTCTTAAAGGAACACGAGAAATAACATTTAAATCTTTGTTTTGAAACTCATTTGCCAAGTTTAATAATATTCAATAATATAAACTTATCACGTATACATTTATCCACGGAGGAAATCAGTTCTCTTTCTAGATGATTAAGAAAATGAACTCTAGTCTTCTTTAGATATTCAATTACGATTTTGATTATATTACTAGTTTAATATTACAGGCAGGATCGTAAGTACAACACGTAAGGCATGCTTGTGGGTCCTAGACTACCCGGACATGGCATAATAGTAGCTACGCACGAACTCCAGTCACCTCGTACGTACGTAGCCCCAGAAGATAATAGCATATACTTAGTTAATTCACCGAGGGGGACGATTCTCCCTCACAAATTTAGAAAGGAGACTTACCTCGCCCCGAAATTCCATAACAGGCCTCCAAGCCCTTCTGATGACTCCAACGCTCCGAAACTATCCAAACAACGACAAACCAATGAAAAATATACTCTAATATTTACAACAATTCCAAATTATATAATTTCCTAACTCCGCTTAGTGAAATGACCAAAATTCCCTTGGGCCCACACGCCCGGAAATCCGAAATTTCTCGAAGATATATTCTACCCATAGCCTTACTATCTCAAATATACGATTTACTCTAAATTCCATGCTCAAATTCGTGGCTAAATCCAAATTACCATTTTCTAGGTTTCTTTAAGATTTCCCAATTTTCAACCAATTTCCATGTCTAATTCCATGCATATACTTGTATTTAACTTTAAAAACATGAAGAAATTACTTACCTTGACATTGCATGAAGAAATCCTCTCTTGAAGCTCCTCCAAAATCGACCAAACCAAAGAAGAAATGAAGAAATGGCCACAAAATTCTCGGTTTTAAAACATTCTACCCAGGCCATTTTTCGCACTTGCGATCCAACACTCGCACATGGGATTCCGCAGGTGCGACCAAACCACCGCACCTGTGGCTTTCCCCAACTCGAGCCAACTTCGCACTTGTGCCTCATATCCCGCATCTGCGACTTCGCGGGTGCGGAAATACCATCGCAGTTGCGCTCCCAGCCAGACCACCACTTCTTCGCATCTGTGGTGCTATAGCCGCACCTGCGGCTCCGCACTTGCGGCCAAATCCTCGCAGGTGCGGTCACATCGGATGACAGCAAATTCCAGCCTTCTTCAAACTCTCAACTTGATCCGTTAACCACCCCGAATCCACCCGAGGCCCCTGGGTCCCTGTCCAATTATACCAACCTGTTCCAAAACATAATGCGGACTTGCTCGAGGCCTCAAATCACATCGAACAACATCGAAACCACAAATCGCACCCAAATCCCAACTTTATGAACTTAGAAATTTTCAACTTCTACATCCGATGCTGAAACCTATCAAATCACGTCCGATTGACCCTAAGTTTTGAACACAAGTCATATTTGACATTAAGGACCTGCTCCAACTTCCGGAATCGCATTCCGACCTCGATATCAAAACTTCCACTTGCGGTCGGATTTCTCAAAAACGTTCAAATTTCTATCTTTAGCCAAATGACTTCAAAATGACCTATGGACATCCAAATTCACTTCCGATCGCACCCCCAACTCCAGAATCACCGTACGGAGATATTCCTAGACTCAGAATCCAAAACGGACATCAAGTCACTGAAATTCACTTTAAGCCAAACTTAGGAAATTCCTTCAAAAATGCTGACTTCCACAATATACGCTGAAATGCTCCAGGGTTATCCAAAACCCGATCCGGACATACGCCCAAGTCCGAAATCATCACACGAACCTACAGGAACCCTCAAATCCTGATTTTGAGGTCGTTTACTCAAAATTCCAATCTTAGTCCATTTCTCTAACTTAAGGCTTCTGAAATGAAATTTTCTTTCCAAACTAACTCTAAACTTCCTGAAATTCAATTCCGACCACGCCCACGGGTCATAATACCTGAAACAAAGCTGGTCACGGCCTCAAACCGGTGAACGACGCGTTAGAGTTCAAAATGACCGGTCGGGCCGTTACATTCTCCCCCACTTAAACCGACGTTCATCCTCGAACGTGATAAGAACTGCTCTGGAGTTATCTGAAATCACTGTTTAACACCCCGAGCACCTGCATGTGCTACCACAACCCAGTTGAGTACATTAGCTTGATCAAATTTGAAGATTTCTTCTGTTATCCATATAATAAGCTCAGAACCTAGTTCCAACACTTGAAATTCTCTGCCAGGCCTAGTTCCAATATATAAACACCGTATCAACCACCACACGATATACCAGAACATGACTGCATACCTTTGTTGAATTAGCACCATGCACCGCAAAGTTCATCATCTAACCACAATGACGTTCCCTAAACCTTAATAGACAAAATTCCACGAATCTGATGCTCCCAATGCACCTCATGATATATATACATACATCCTGCTATAATGCTGACGATACCACCACAATGGAGTAAATGTATGGAAATTCATACCCAACTGCAGAGTTAACAAATCATTGAATATCTCATCTTGACTAGAATCATCACCTCATTATGAACCTGAATAATGGTATTTGTTCTTTAATATAAACTTCACATAACCTTATCGCACTGATCCCTGATCCGATAATCTCGTCTCACCCAGTACGAACTGCTCAGAGAACCAATCACCCCAAACATGACCAACAGCCTCACATGATACCACATTGCGCCAATAGGCCATAACTCGAACATGATAATAAGAAACGACTCAGGAAGGGACTATTCAACTCACGCAACTAATATGAACTTTTCTCAGAAACTAGGAAGTAGAACATAAGAAAATAAATATAGGAACCTTATTCATCATCACACTGTTGCGGCGTGCAACCCGATCCGAATAACATACCCGTGGCGACGTGCCACCCGATCCATACATAAAATTTACATAAGAAGATATATATACGGAGCTGGTTTGCTCACTATTACAAATTACTAAATATCGATCATAAGCACGCTAAGTGCATAATACCATCTTGGGGAGACTGATAAAGTCGTAGGCTACAAAACTTAAGCACAACTGAGGTGCGATATATATAT
>ML312330.1:0-17194 GCA_005239505.1 Nicotiana paniculata | reverse complement strand
AAAATAACTTGCATAATTGAACTACAAAATAATAAATAAGAGTTATAAAAATCAATGTTTTCTTCACTGAGTAGTAATCCACAGGTTTTTCTTCACTTCAAATGGCTTCCTCCTCTCCAAGTTGTATTTTGGGTCTATTTATATGTTTGGGATAAACCCTAAACATGTAGGAGACTTCTATTCAAATCGGGAAACACTTAAAACCTTCAAAACTCGGAATTGACCGGACCGGGACCCAGGCGTTAAGCCCCAAATGCCCCATTATATCCAGGCTAGGCCTGGCTTTATGGGTCTAACACCCCACTATAGCCAGGCTAGGCCTGGCTTTAAGGCCAAAACGCCCTACTATAGCCCGGGTTTCTCCTTTCCGACTCTTGAGCGTATTTTTGACGTATTTGCATCCATTTAGCTTGGCTTCCATATCCAATTCACCTACACATGAAATAGACTCCATTATTCACATAAAAAGTGTATTTTTATCATTAACTCACATAAACTGTAAGGCACATAACGTGTTAAACCATAAATTCTAGCCACGCATCAATTGCACTCCAAAAATGCATTTCTCTAGATTTAGCTTCATATTATACATGCGTAAAATATCAAGAGCAATAGAGAGATGCTGGAAATGGTCTTGTGCTTGTATTGATTTTACCAACATATCATGAATATAGACTTCCATCGTCTTTCCAAGATGTTCTTGGAACATTTTAGTCACTAACCTTTGATAGGTGGCTCCAGCATTTTTCAAGCCAAAAGGCATAACTTTATAAGAGTAAGTCCCCTTATTTGTAATGAAGAAAGTGTTTTCCTCATCTGAGGGATCCACTTTAATCTGATTATAACCAGAATATGCATCTAAGAAGCTTAATAATTCATGACCTGTCGTGGCATCAATCATTTGATCTATATGTGGCAATAGGAATGAATCTTTGGGGAATGCTTTATTTAAGTCAGTATAATCTACGCATACTCTCCATTTTCCATTCTTTTTAGGAACAACCAAGGTGTTTTCTAGACAGTTAGGGTATGTTACCTCTCGTATTGAACCAATCTTCAAGAGTTTCTTTACCTCTTCGTCGATCACTTGGTTCTTGAATGGTTCTTGCTTTCTTTTCTTCTGCTTAACAGGCACGAAGGATAGATCTTCATTTAGTTTATGAGTCATCACTTCTGGTGGGATTCCTATCATATCTGAGTAGGACCACGCAAAATAGTCTGCGTTAGCCTTTAAATAATCAATTAACTTACCTCTTCTACAAGGGCCCAGCCTCGTGCCTATATACACTTTTTGTTCAGGCTTTTGTTCAGACAATGGAACAGCTTCGAGCTCTTCTGTAGTTGTTTTGATGTGATCGTCTTCCTCTGGTTCGTGAATGACGTCCGGTCTGGAATCTGCATCTGTGTGGTATAGTACACCTTCCGTGGTAATTTGATTCACTTTGTCGTAAGTATTTTCTTTCATACCTGTTTCAGCAATAATAACTTCCGTACCTATTTGGGTAGTAATTTATTCCATGCCTTTTTGGGCGGCGTTACCTGCTTGGGAGATTCCCTTATCTCGTGATTCTTCTACCTCTATTTTCTTGTTATAGTGCACCACATAGTTTATATTTCTTGCGGTCTGCTGATCGCCTCTAATTTGCTGAATCCGCCATTCATATGGGAATTTAATTACCTGATGCAACATGGAGGGTATTGCTTTCATGTCGTGGATCCATGGCCTTACCACGATTACATTATAANTATCGATGAATTGGAACCTGGTACTTTTGATCACCCCCCCAGCATAGGTGTTAAGCTCAATTTCTCCTTTTGTTATAACCGTAGAGTTATCAAACCTTAATATGGCTCATTCCCTTGGGACTACTTGATTCCCCAATAGCATTTCTTCCACGACTCTTAGCAAAATGATATTGACTGAACTGCCTGGATCCATCAACACTCTTTTTACGTTAGTGTCATGAATAAGTAAAGATATTACCAGAGCATCATTGTGAGGAAGCATTAATCCGTCGATATTTGCATCATCGAAGGTTATATTGTCCTCTTCCAGATTTTCACGAACCCGTTTTCCATGTGTAGTTGTGAACTTTGTGGTTGTTTTGCAGACCACTCTGTTTACTTCTTCACCTCCGTGTATCACATTGACGGTTCATTTTGGAGAAGGAGGCTTTGGGGGATCCTGCATGTTCCTCATATATGCCTGTTTACCTTTATCACTAAATAATTCTGTTAAATAGCACTGTTTCAATAAATTTTCTACTTCACCTTGTAAAAATTTGCAATCCGCAGTTTTGTGCCCATGATCGTTATGGAATTCACACCACTGATCTGGGTTCCTTCTATTTGGATTTGACCGTATATCTTTGGGCCACTTAACCTTGTATCCCATGTTCCTCAATATTGAGACAAGTTCAGTAGTACTTACATTAAAGGTATGATCCCCAATTAAAGTATTACCTCTAGGTCGTTTATCTCGATCTTTTCTGGATCTCGACGAGGATGAGATGACGTCTCTTCCTTGTGGTCTATAGTCTGACCTAGTGTTTTCGAACTTGGGACGAATATCACGTCCTGAGGGTCCTAAGTAAGTATCGTACCTATTCTTACCTGATCTTCTGTCTGATTCTGGACATCTAGATCTGGAATGATCTTCATCTCTTGAACGAGCAATGATATCTTCTTTAATTCTGAGTTTAGTAATATACATGTTACATACATCGTTCCATGTTGTAGCGGGGAATTCTCTTAGACTTTCCGTAAGTCGTCTCGTTGCTTCTGAGCTTTTATCATTTAGGTTTCTTATGAATGCCATGGCTTCCCAATTATCAGGCACCCTGGGTAACTGCATTCTTTCTCGTTGAAACCTGTCTACAAACTCATGGAGTAATTCCGTGTCTCCTTTTTTTATTTTAAATATGTCTTCCATTCTTTTCTCAACTTTTTGTGCACCAGAGTGTGCTTTTATAAATGAATCTGTAAGCTCAGCAAAAGCGTCAATAGAATTTTCAGGGAGAAGAGAATACCAGGTTAGGGATCCTTTGGTAAGTGTTTCCCCAAATTTTTTGACAAGGATTGATTCAATCTCTTGTTTTGTTAAGTCGTTTCCTTTTACTCTAGTAGTGAAAGCAGTCACATGATCACGTGGTTCAGTTGTTCCATCATATTTGGGAATGTCAGGCATTTTAAATTTCTTAGGTATAGGCAAATGTGCCGCACTTGGCTTCCAAGGTTGTTGAGAATACCTATCAACATCAATGCCTTTGATAATAGGTGGTACTCCAGAAATTTGTTGGATGTGATCGTTCTTCTCCTTCATCTGTTTCTGCATGGTTAGCAGTAAATTTGGTAATTCAGAGTTATTAGATATACATGGTCTCGCTTCGAGAGATTCATTAGGAGTATCTCCTCTTCCTGAGTTTGCCAACCCAGATTGAGGATTTTCCAAGGTGATGGTATTATTGGGGGGTGGCGTTGGTGGTGTAGGTAAAACTGCCGATAATCCCCTCGCAAATTCTTGCAAAGCTTGGCTCACATACTCTGCAATCATTTGCTTTACACGATCTTGTTCCACAGTTTGATCCTTATCACCATTGTTGTTATTGGATCTTTCTGGGGATTGTTCCCTTGAACCACGTGGGGTTCCTGAAGGCGATGGAACTGGGGTTCCATTCCTTTGCTGGTTGTTGTCGTTGGAGTTCGACATAGTTCAGAGGATATCACTTGAAAAGTAAGCAAAGATTATCAGCTTTCCGGTAACGGAACCAATTTGTTTAACCAAAGAATTAGATCCTTTTACTGAAGTTATTTCTAGAATGAATACGGGTTACTAAAAACAAGGAAATAGAGAAAAATGAATAATAGACAATATTTAAGAAATATGAAAAGCGAAGTAAATTGCATTCGAGAATCAGATGCCTTTACAAGCTGTATTCCCCTCCCTTATATAGGAGATTCCTTGACATAACGTACAACTCTTGCTATGGTTTCTAATTAATGAATAATTATGACATTAATGAGGCGTTACAAAGGATAACGGTAATTGGGGTACGGTTACATAACGTTCGAGTAATCAATTGTGGGTTCTTGAATCTGCCGGTAGCTTTGTCTAGATTTATTCCGACCGTGCCTCTTCCCTGTTTTGATCATGTTGAGTTTCCCGTGGCTCATAAACTCGAGGGTTTATTGAATCGTGCCTCTTTATTCCGTACCTCTTCAAAGAATCACATCCAGCTGTCGCGTTCTCCTGTGTCCACGTAACTGCCTGAGTTGTCAAAAGCCGACTTACGTGTGAAACTCGTTTTTACCAATACAATGAGCACCTGAGTTGCAGGTATGATTCGCGAGCAGGCTAGCCTTATTATTTTTATGTTGACCCCGTCGCATGATCGATTCGCGAGCAGGGAAAAATAGATGCATCTATGGTTCGAGCCGTTCGACCCTTCGGCAGTGCGTTGGTCCACGTCGTTCGACCCTCGGCATTGCTTGCGCATGATATTTACTGCGTATTTGCTGTGATTTTGCCTGACTACTGGCCTGGAATTTTAAGTTGTCAACTGAAATGATAGAGATTTAAAGTTATTAAAGTTTTTGGAAGAAGTTGTCCTTCCCGTTGATTATTTGTTATTTGATTAAATCACCCATGTTGATTAATTGTTATTAATATAACGAAGATTTAAAGTATTCCTGATTTTAATAAATTGCCTATGATAATCATGCTTAGTGTCACACTTGAATATACTAAATTTACCTCTAGCAAGTGTCTAATTCGACCTCTCGTCACTACCTCTCTGAGGTTAGGCGGTCGACTTACTGAGTACACGTTGTTTTCGTACTCATGCTACACTTGCTGTGCATTTTTATTGCACAGGTACTTTTATAGTAATGTGGCGGATTTGGAGACTTAGGCAAGTTGTATCATTCGGAGGCGATCCGCAGCTGACAGAGTCTCCCTCATATTGTATTTATTTTCATTTTTTTAAATTCCTTGTCCAATTTGTATTTCGGACAAGCTTTGTGATGATTGTATAAATTCTTAGAAATTGCTCATGTACTTGTGACACCGGGTTCTGGGATGTGTTTGGGATATATTTGCAAAAATGGAATATTTAAACCATCGTATTTACTTAACAGAGTTTGTTTAGTTATTACGTAACAAGTTAAAGATAATGATTTTAAAAATGCTAAAACATGAAATTTAACTTAACTATTTAAATGATCGGCTTGCCTGACAATGATGTCCGGCGCCATCACGACCTTAGGGATTTTGGGTCGTGACAGTAATTCGGTTAGATAAATATTTATGTGATCGTTTTTAAGGGATAAATATTAGTTGATCTCATTAACTAAATTACATAAATATATGATGTATATAGAGATACGATCATTGAACCGATTCGTTGGATAATTCCTAATTGTTAGAATTACCATAAACTGCCAATAGGATATTATCTTGAAGAATGTGATATAAGAGTTTCCTTTGACCTGATATCATCATATTAATTGACAGGTTATTTATTGTTCTTTGATACTAGACACATATGGCCCTAGGACGATAGTTGAAAGGATATTGGGTATGATTAAATACTTGTATAATTAGTGATTGATCAAGATGGAATCTGTCAACTCTTGGTAATGAGTTTAAGTTCCACTTTGACATGAATTATAACCGACCAAATTAAGACCTTGGACAGGAGATTGAATGAAAGAAGGAAAATGTTTCTTAGTTCATTCAATGATCGATTATATTTGACATGAACACATAGTTGGTCGCCTATTAGGATTTGACAGTTGAACCATATCTTAGGGTGACCCGGAGCTATAAGGACAGAAGGAATTAATGCATTATTCTTCTACAGGTTCTTGAGAGTAAATTATATAATTCTGCTATCCAGTCGTTAAGGAGTGTTGCTAGACGTCACCCTTTATTAGTATATTGACGTGATCAATTTACCACCGGCTTAGTATTGAACATATGGGGCCGCATACTAACAAGTGTTTAGATATTTTCTAAAGGATTAATTACTTTATTATTTGATAATTAAATTAAATAATTTAATTAATCAAATAAATTGAGTTATTAGTCCAAATAAAATATTTCTATATTCTTTTCTAGCATAGAGAATATAATTAATATGTAGACAAGTTGAAGTTTTCTATTTTAAACAAGAAAATAAATTACATCTCTTGGTTTTTTTTTTTTAAATCATAGTTGAATTTTCATAAATATAAATTAAAGTACAACAATGGAGGGGGACATAAACCTTACCTCCCAAAAAATTGGATGTACACTTGATCATCTAAGGTTGACAACCAAATGGACCTATGATTCTATGTGAAGTTACACCTATGGTGAAATACTTGTTGCCTATCCAACAATGATAGACTCCTGGGTAAACAAAAACATGGTGAAAGTAGCCTAGGTCAACTATACAAAAATGCACAAGAAGAGACATCTTCCAATTACAACAACTACATATGAAAATTGTAAAAATATTTCTAAAGGATGTGGCAAGAATGGGAGTCTGGAACATAATGCCTTCAACTTTGATTTGGGATTGTGTCCAAAGAAATCCTAGTTGAAGACTATTGACAAAAGAAGCCCAAGAAGGTAGGCATATGTGTTGATTCTGTCTAAACTCTTTGGCAGAAAAGAGTGAGCATTTTCCTGTTTCCTTCATCCAGGAATTCTTGAAGGTTGCTGGTTGTGGAGTTGTCTTATGGCTTTTGGACTTGCTAGTGGAGTGTGTGAACTTCTTCTGCTGGAAACTGGTGGATGTACCCTGCATAATAACTAGGTTTGAACCCCTAGGGATACCCTGTGAGGACTGGGCTGACATGGTGGCTAACTGTAGGTCAGATTGTTGCCGGTGAGTCATGTGGAGAGGTGCTGAGGACTTGAGTGTGTGCTGGGTTGGTTTCTATTCCTTCCAACTTTGGCCTTCAGGATTGTGTCTGTTATCTTTAATGGATCTTATGTGAAACATGTGGTTGGTATGTGACTGCAGTTGAGCATGGTTCTGGGATGCTTGTGACTGTTATGTCTCTTTTGATGAGGATCTTGTGTGAACGAAACATATATCATGGGGTAGGTTCTAAAGAAATGACACAATTGCAGGAGGTTGAGCATCTGGGATTATAATACCACTCCTTGCAATTGCCTCATTACTTTGAACCTACTCCCTCTACCTGCAAAAGAGACGAACATGTTAGTAGAAAACAATGTGCTGCCAGGTTCTTGTGCATACTGGGAGCACTGGTGAATTTGGTGGAGTGGGTATCAATGCTTCTTAGTTGAACACAATCTTTGGGCAGCAAAGTTAGAGGTTCTATTTGTGGTATGAAGTGTTGGTTGTGGTATTCTTTGGGGTGTGATTGAGTGTGAGTATGCAAAAGATGTTGGAGGGTGTGTGTTGTATTTGTGAGGTTGTTATCAGGTGGTTAGAAATAAGGTGGATGCAAGGGTGGTGAGGGTGAAGCTGCTTGATTCTTACTGCCCCAATTTCTGGACTACTTATTGGACTGTGGACAAATTCCTGATGTAGGATAATGCTGATGTTTTTCCAGTCTGTGGTGTGGCTTGGTAGTGGGAAGGCATAAGAGACAGAAGAAGAATTATGTGGCACAGATTGTCTCCTTGGGGTGCTGATGATGATGACTTCAACATCAATGATTAATAACTTCTTCAATTGAAAAAATTCCGGAAGAAATAGCACCATAGGTGTTGATGCTACACTCTGGTTGTATCTTAACTTGTTGAGTACATAACATTGGTTGGAACCTGCAAAAGGAGAGCTGAGTTAGAGAAAAAATGGACACAGCTGCCCAGTTTTTGGGTGTTGGTGTCACAGTGGGATTCATGAGTGATTTTGCTCTGGTTTGTGTGTTTTCTAGTGTTGGTTGGGATTGGTAATTTAGTTATTGGGTGATATTACAAGGTGATGGATTGATATATGAAGAGTTGTAGTAAAATCTTGGCTGTAGGGTGAGGTATAGGGGGTGTGTTGCTGTTTTGTGTGACTGGTAGACAGAGTTGTGTGAGGTATTAGTGTGAATCTGTGTTGGGGGGTGTTTCTATGATAGAAGATTCTGGTATCTATTGGTTCGTTGGGCAGGTTGTAGTTGTTGTGAAGTTGGCATGGGTGGGTACTGTTGTTGGTAAGAGATGCTATCCTGAGCATTGCCTATAGTATGTCCTTTGATTTGTTTGTTGCTATGATCTACTTTATTTCTTTGTTTCCTTCCCAGGAGAATTAGCTCTAGATCTAATACCACACCCTGGAAGTAGAACAAAGATTTAGGTATTTCATAGAAGAAGAGTACCTACAAAATAACAAACAATGTTAGGGAAAGTTTCATGTCTGCGGTGACTGTCCATTTATGATTCTCTTGGTCGACCATAAACAGAAGTGTTAACATTGAGCATATGTTGTGGGAAAGTGACTTTGGTAGTCTTTTTGAGCATGAAAGCAGGTGTGCCCTGTTGATCAAGGTAAATCTGACCCCTTATGTGCGGGAGTAAATCCAGGTGTGAATTGTAATGAGTCAGTGAGGTGAGAGTATGGTATAGCTTGGACAGTGAATCTGCAGGGCAATTAGCTTCTCTGAACACATGGGAGAAGATAACATGTTCGCTTTGTTGGCACAAGTTTTTGATCTTCTAGATTTGCATATTCATGGACCAAGGGGGTGAAGAAGTGTTGGTTAACCACTGAATGGGGAGTTTAGAATTAGCTTCCAGATGGATTTTGGAGAACCCTTGTTCAATGCACCAACTGATGCCATGAGGGCAGCTTCAGTTTCAGCCCAGTTATTAGTGCCTTCTCCCAGTGGGCTTGAAATTGCATGAATATAGTACCCTGGGTGGTTTTTGATGATAACCCCTGCCGCTATTTTTTCTTGGGTTGCTTAGTGCACTACCATATGAGTTAACCTTGACAACACCATTGTCTGGTTTGCTCCAACAAACTTGGGATGAAATAGTTTGATGTAGGAGATTTTCAATGAAAGGATAGAGTTCCCCCGACTTGAGAGGGCAGTTGCCATCAAGATAGTTGTCTCTTAGGAGCAGGTTAATGTCTGAATTGATTGAATAAAAAACCCTAGTTAAGGATGAAGGCTTAGCCCCATACTTAGCATTGCATCTGTTTTTCCAAAAGTTCCAGCAAATAATGGTCGGGGTGGTGTCCAAGATGAGATTTTGAGCCCCATTATGACTCTTCTGAAGCCACCATTTCATCAAGAGCATTCTAAGGGGAAGGTTCTCAGTATGGACACCTACAAGACCTCCATACTTCCTCCAAATGATTTTTGAAAAGTTGCCAGATCTGAATAGGTGATCTACTGTTCATGATCATGAGTGGAACAACATACACACCTTGAAATAATGGGACTGCTGAATTGGAGCACTCTATCATCAGTAGGTAATTTGTTTCTTAGGGCTCTCCATGAGCAAAAGGACCATTTGAAAGGGATCTTTGTGTGCCAAGTCATCTTGTTAGTGAAGTTGACTGGTTTTTTATTTCTTATGAGGTCTCAAGCAGTAGCACAGGTGAATTTACCATTGACAGAAGGGGTCCAAATAGGTTTGTCAGGTAGGTCTGGATTGAAGTGGATTGCTACCTGCATGATCTCATGAATCTTATGAGTTGGGGATATTTCATTAAGTCTTTGAAGATCCCAATGTCCCTGATTCCAAAAATGAGAGACTAAGATTCTACCCGGTCTTCCTCCTCATGTTCTACTATTGGCTAAAGGGCTTGATCCCAACCAGTTATCCCACCAGAAGCTACAGTTTCCACTGTGAAGTCTCCATTGAATTACATTTTCAGCCTCCTGTTTGTTGAGACTTAGTCTTTTCCAAGCTTGTGATTGGCCCGCTTTTTATTTCTTGGATACTAGATGGGATCTCTAACAGTATTTAGCTTTTAGAAAGGAAATCCACAGTGAATCCACATATCTGAAATGCCACCACTGTTTGAATTCCATGGCCCTGCATGTATCTTTGATGGTTCTGAAACCTACTCCACCTTCGTTGAGAGGATATGAAAGTTTTGACCATGATGCCTAATGGTATTTGAGTTTGTCTTTGTCCATTCCCCAAAAGAAGTTTGCGGTCAATCTCGCAATCTGCTTCATGACAGTCTTAGGAGGGACATATCTGATAGCAAGTGAATTGGTAGGGCTTGTAGGACATGCTTGATCAAAGTTGCCCTACCCCCATAAGATAACATCTTACCATGCCAACCTTTAATTCTTCCCACTACCTTAGAGATTAGCCCATTGAATGCATGATCCTGCTTCTTCATGTGTACAATGGGCACCCCAGGTATGTGAGAGGTGACTCTTTTCTGGTGAAACCTGTCATAGCATGGATTCTTCTAATGGTAGCTTGGAGGGACGATGGTGCAGTCATGAAGTGGCTTTTCTGTTTGTTGATGAGTTGCCCTGAGGTGCTCTCATAATTGGTAAGGACCCACATGATCTTTCTGAGAGACGATCTTTTTCCAGAAGTAAATATGACAATATAATCTGCAAAGCTCAAATGATTGATATATGGCCCTCTCTTTTCCATGTAAAAACCATTGAACAGTTGATCATGATTAAGATTGTTGAGCATTCTGGAAAGGAGCTTTGCACCTATGATGAAGAGAGAAGGTGAAAGAGGATCCCCCTATTTTAGACCCCTTGAGGATTTGAAGAAGCCACATCTTGTACCATTAACAACTACAGAGTACCAGTTGTTAGACATTGTCCTCCATATCATGTCAATGGTCATTTCATTGAATTCCATTCTTCTGAGCATTATGCATGTGAAACTCCAGGAAACTCTGTCGTAAGATTTTGCCATGTCAAGCTTGATGACTACATTGGAACCCACATTTGGCTTTTTAATACTCTGAACTATTTCCTGAGCTAGCATGATATTTTCAGAGATGTTTTTGCCTTTGACAAAACCTGACTGATTTTCTGAGATGATCCTGGGAAGAGTAGGGCCAAGCCTAGTACCAATGACCTTGGAGATAATCTTGTTGACAAAGTTGCTAAGACTAATTGGTCTAAATTTCATGAGATTATTAGGGAATTCCACTTTTGGCAGGAGCACTAGGCATGCACTAGTCATAAACCTTGGCATAGGACAACCTCTAAAGAAAGATAGGACAACATTGTGCAAGTATTCTTTGATCACTTCCCGGCATGCTTGGTAAAATTTTCCGTTCATACCATCTGTACCTGTTGCACTTGTTGGATTCATAGAGAAGACAATCTCTTTTATCTCTGCAATCGATGGATCTCTTGTGAGGACATCATTGTCTTCATCTGTAATCATGGTTGGAATGGTAGATAGGAGATCTTCTCTAATTACTGAGCCCTGATCTGAGAAGAGGTTCTGGAAGTACTCACAAGCAGCCTCTCCAATATTTTCATCTCCCTGGATCCATTTCCCTTCCTCATTCTTGATTTTGTGGATGAACAATTTCCTTCTTCTTCCCCTGATTAAAATGTGGAAGTACCAGGAGTTGCATCACCCTCCTTGAACCATTGAAGCTGAGATTTTTGCTTCAAAACATCCTATTCAATCTTCAGGTATCGTACATATTGTACCTTCAGTTCATTAAGGGTTGTTCTATCATGATCTGCATTAGTCAGAGCCCACATATCTTGGTTGATGTATACATACGTCCTTGGTAATTATAATTAATATTTGTGTATTAAATATATAATAAGTGGAAGTTTTGTACGACGAAGGGCAATTCCGTAAATATCATCTGCTTCATGAGTAAATTGCCATGCCTTATTTGTTCATTCTCGTAAAGACACGTGTATTAAGCTACCAGGACCTAAACTTTTCTTCTTCCTCATGCAAATTACGCATTGATGTCTTTCCCATCTATTTTCATTCTTCTCTCCTGTATTTTCCCTTCCCCTCTGGATCTCATTTCAATAAAATTTTCAGTTGTGATTTCTAATTGTCTAGCTTCTATTTTATTCTCTACTTCTGATATGATTTTCCCTGCCTTTTCCTTTCTTGCCTTGATTTTTGCCCATCACTTCCGGATTCCTGTGAAAGTTTGTCCAGTTTTGCTTCTATTTTTAGTTTTTCTACTCTTCCGCATAATTTCTTGCTTGAATTTTTACATGCATGTCAGTAATTCTATATGATCTGTACATGCATGTATGAAGATATATATCGGGTGTATGTAATTATATAATCCCGGTGGTTGATGTCTTCCCCACTTTTGGCACTAATTAGTGTCACACCTCCTTTTTCACTACCCCGTTTTAATGAAGGGTAATAAGGGAGTTTTTTTCCAATTAAAGTGACATTATTCGATTTTGGGATTTATTTATTATTTCAGAGTCGCCACCCGGATTTTTGACGATGCTCCGGGACACCGTTTTGTTTTTTAAATCCCAAACCGAGGAAAATTTGACTCCGTTTTAATTTATCTGCGACCAGAAATCTGAGTAAGGAATTTTGTTAACCCGGGAGAAGGTGTTAGGCATTCCTGAGTTCCGTGGTTCTAGCACGGTCGCTTAACTATTATATTTGGCCTAATTATCTAATTATTTATGTATTTTTAGCCTATTGTGCATTATTGCTTTTATACTTTTTAGTCGTTTTTAATATTTATGGGTTTATCTAGAAACAAGTCATGATGGCGTGCCCTTGTTTGTTTTTGGACACATTATAACTGCGCCACATGAAATGCACCCTCAATTAGATATTATAATTTGAAGTTGAGGACGGGGACATGAGTAGTCGCATCCGAGTGTAGATTACGTAATCAAGGCTATGGTCATGACGGTTTTATAGTGCCTGTTTGAGGCGATGTTTGATTATTCCTATGTTTTCTATTTGAAGGAGCGTTTTAGTTTTAAGACCAATTAAGGCGTTTATACATTTATCTTAAACAAGTAACGATGGCGTGCCCTTGTTTTTTTTTAGCACACGGCAAACACGTCACATGAAATGCACACGTGGTTGCTATATACATTTTGTTAATGTTCGGAGTTGAGGGTCGGGGGCATGAGCTGTCACTCCCGAGTGTAGATTATGATAATTTTGGTACTTCCTATTGAATCTCAAACTAAAAGAAGTATTTTTTTTCTGCCTAGATCAAATTTTCTAGCCTTAAGGATTGGGCTATGGCCATATTTTAGCCCGATCTATCATTTAACTCTTTGGCCAATCCTAATTACGACTAATTTAAAGGGAGGTCATTGGTTTAGGAAAACCAACTAAGTCTTAATAATCTTTACTTTTTAGTTTGATGAATAAATAGTTAATATGGTAATCAAAATACATGTTCATTCATACATACACTTATGAACATAACACAACGGATTTTCTGGTTTTCCATTTTTAGGCAGCCTAAACATAAATCAAAAATACTCATTAATTCTTAAATGGATTGGCAAGGTAAAATCATGCTACTTTCATAACTTTTATGATCTCTAGCAAAAGATCGAACCACAGGCAGTCTTATTAATTTTGAGACAGTGATTCTTACCAATTTTAAACAACCTGATCTTATGTTTATAAAGGCTTAAAATTCACACATGTATACATTGATTTTTCGCAGATTTATAAGACACAAAATAGACTGAAGATAATCTACTAACTTTATTTATGTCGAAACTCTAACTGAATTTTGCGACAAAAATTTTTCCGAGATCCAGGGAAGTGTTTTTACAGATTTCACATGCGTTCTTTGCCTAATGTCATTTTCAGAATAGATAGAATGTAAATTCAAATTTTTAGGAAACATGAATAAAACTGAAATTAAGTGTACAGTCCAGTCCTTATTACAACTAAAAGTATATACAAAAAGCTGTAATTACGCTATTACATTGTTCTTAAATTAAATATACAAATTCTAATAATAAGAAGAAAATAAAAGGAACAAGATTAGTTGTTGCTCCTGTGAAAGCCAACAACTTTCATGCTTTTAGGATTTGTATTCTTCAACTTTTAGTCCCAACTGGACCATACAGAACTCATATGCACTGTAAAAGAATGAATCTGATCATTACAGAGATCAGATTCGACTCTTTACATGCCGCTCCCATAGTGACATAAGATCTAAGTCGTCCAAACCAACATATATAATCATCTTATAGGGGTGAATTTGACCATTTAAAAGGTCAGATTCACTACCCTTTAATGCTAGCTACTGACTCTATTATGACTTCAGGGATATAGAATTAATCACACAAGCCTTTAAGAGATAATTCTACTGTTATAATCATACATAGATGAACAACTAGATTTTTAACAAGCAATTACAGATTCAGCAGAAAGAGAGGCAACATGTTTTATGCATTTTTCTTAGATTGACTATGACTATAAGGGAGAGTCTGATTCAAACCCAGAGATACAACCTTGCTTGACATTTCTAACAACCATACCAATACTTCAACCAATATTCATTTGAACACTTTGACTATTCTTGGCTTTTTAGAGAATGAATCAGACCGTACAAGGGTTCAGATTCTTTATACTACAGCCTTTCTAACTACATGTTGTATACCTTTTAAAGGGTGAATTTCATCCATCTATACTACTGTTTTGTGCACTATTATGGTTTAAATTATTCATCCACCCTAGTGCTAATACTAACCTATCTAAAGACTTGCTTGTTGAATCTCTTTATTGACCAAAGAGACTCAATTGAAATCATATTTTCTGCATACTTATAGAGAGAACCTAACCATAGAGAATGCCAGATTCTACACCATAGTGCAGCCTTTTTTAAAAGTAGAACTACGAGTATCAACTACATTTATATACCTCTAGCCTGAAATAAACAAAATATACCAGCAAGAAATACCAACAGCAAAACAGTACCTATCATACTCACAGAATCATTATCATGCCAATAAACATCTACACAGTCACATCTACATAAAAATAGAAGAAGTAACTTCGTTTATCAAGAAGAACCAGTTTTATACAGTGAGTAGAAGATAAGGTTTCTAGTCCAAGAGTTTCATTAAGAAGAGATGAGTTGATACATACCTTTTTAAGAGAAAAAACAGCAAAGAGACTTGACCAAATAAAGGTCAAGTATGAACAATAATCAGCTAAAGGAAAGAGGGTTCAGCAGCAGCAAACAGCAACCCAAAGAAAAACCCAATAGCCCTGCAAGAATTGATCCAGAAATCTTGAGTAAGAATACTTAAAACTCCCAAAATCAGAGTGTAAAGGAAAAGAAAAAGAAGCTGAGAACTAGACCATGTATTTATGAACTTGATTCCAAGGGAAATCAGATTTTTCTTTGTTTTTCTACTAATACTTTTTTTGAATTTT
Source organism: Nicotiana paniculata (assembly GCA_005239505.1). Taxonomy (NCBI): domain Eukaryota; kingdom Viridiplantae; phylum Streptophyta; class Magnoliopsida; order Solanales; family Solanaceae; genus Nicotiana; species Nicotiana paniculata. The sequence goes on along the minus strand of ML312330.1, from coordinate 1,878 downwards.
TTGTTAATCAATGGAAAATACTCTGATTTTCTCTATATTCTTTAAGATGTTTTCAGCAGCTCAGAGAGAGTAAAAAAAAAAAAAACCCCTCTATCTCTAGAAAGAGGGTCTATTTATAGGAGTCTTAAGGATGGGATATGCCTTGGCCTATTCCTCACCCAAAAGACTGAAATAGTAGTTGTCATTCTTATCTTTGGGACAACTGCCCCTAATCTAGAACCTTCTTACTTTAGAAAAGACCCTTTTATCCTTAAAATTTGATTTCCTAAGTCTACATTGCCTAATGTACCCCTTGGATTCCCTGAATTTACCATCGGGTAATCAGGGTTAAACTCACTTGGGTTATTATTTAAACTTTGGTTAGCCAACCCTAGTTATGTTATTTAGTTAACTATGAGTTATTCTTAACTAGGGTTAAGTTAATTAGTTAAAGGTTAATCGATTAAGTTCCTATTAGTCAACTAGATTTAGCTTGTTACTTAATGGAAATCAATCAATTTAATTTTCTAACCTAAGTTAACTGATTTAGTTTAATTAATTCAACTCAATTACCTAAAATTAGAAACTTAACTAATTATTAAGTGTAGGTTAAATGATTTATTTTAGTTAATTAATTCTAAACTAATTATCTTAGGCAGATTTTAGGACTTAGTTAATTATTTAAGAGGATATCAATCTAGGTTAACCTATTAAGCAAAGTGTCTTTTAGAAGGTTATCACTAATTAGGGTAACCTTGAGTTTAGGATTAAATTAAGTTAATTCATGACCCTACACTGGTTCAGAACTAACTAAGTATTAATCCTAAAAAGGGCTAATAGCTCTTAGGCATGAAACAATTAAGAAGGAATCCTAAACTGATATTCACTTAACACTAAGCAAAATCAGCAATCAAAACAAAGGAAGGCAGAAATCAGGTTTTAGTTTAATCCACATAAAACAATTCAAAATTATTATCTAGACAGGTAAAATTAATCATAGAGATTCAAAACGAAACCCGAGATAGACTAAAGAATCACCTAATTCAAGTGAAGTCCTAAACTCCTACTCAATTGATGATTAATTATACACTATGATTAATAGCTAAAGAACTCTAAATCAGTGATTAACAGGGGCGACTAACCCTAAAAATAGTTATCACTTCAAGAAGTGTTAAACATAACCAACACATACACGAAAACAAAGAAAAATCAAAAATACAGATTAATCGAAGGAAAAGAAAATAATCAGGAAGCATAAAACAATCACACGCATGCACGATATAAAACTATATCAGCTAACCAAACAATTCGAAACATTATTTAGGAAAACAAACAATTAATCAAAAACGAAAAACAGTGTTTTGTCAAAGATGGAGTATTCATGGCTTTTGGCTTAAGAACAAAAACAAATAAGGACAGCATAAAAAAAAAGGACTAATCCTAAAAAGAAATAAAACGAACAGTAATTAAACATGATTTCATATAGAGACAGTAAAGAGACGAGGTGATACCCATTAAAGGGATTTTGGCCGGAAAAAATGGAATCGACGGACCTTGGTCGGACTCCGGAGGGTTTGAAAACGAGTCAAACCCACATGAATCAATTGCTCTTATCAAGAGCAACTGACTCATGTAGTTCCGAACCGTTGAATCGTTCGAAGTCGACTTTTGTAGAATTTTAGGTTTTTCAGATTCTTAGATCTGAAATTACTCGAAATTTGATGTTTGTTTGGGAAAATCAATGGTGGGATGGGGTTGAGGGGAGGAAGGGGATTGCCTGGTGAGAAGTTGGGGTGGTTTGGAGGTGGTCCGCCACCGGTAGGCTATTTACGGCCGGCGGAGGTGGTGAGCATTTGAGGGCGGCTAGGGTTTGTTTAGGGAGAGAGACGAGAGAGTGGG
>ML312329.1:0-41232 GCA_005239505.1 Nicotiana paniculata | reverse complement strand
TTAATTAATTATTTAATAATTAAATTAAATGTCAGTTAGTTCATTAACGGAATTAACTAAAATTCAAAAACGCTGCCTTTGCTTGTTTTCATTCCTGAACAGACACTTTTTTCCTGAACAGACATCACACCTCTTCCAATAGTTGCCTATAAATTCTGAGGCATGGCTTATTTTTCCATACACTGAAGCATTCTACTTCGCAGTCTCTCTCTCTCTCAAATTCGTAAGTGTGATCTTGCTCCGTTCTTTGAGTTTGTTGGTATCCTGCAGTTGGTATTGCCACTGTTGCAGGAAGGTTATTCCGTTTCATCCTGGGAGGATTTAATCCATTACCTTGGCAACTTGTGAGGGGGTTAAAATTCCTTAAGGACACACAAGAAAATTGTGGACTCGGAATATTTCTTATCGTTTATATATATATTTTCTGTTTCTTCTAACAGTTCTTCTGATTTTCTGAGTTTAAACACAAAGGCGATAACAATAATATCACCACATTATCACTTTAAGAATTTCTGAATAGGAACGTGAGTCGTGAGAAAATGTGAAGAAATTATATTTTCATTTCATCATACTACCAAGTACAATAATTTCTCAAGGGTTAACTTATATAAACCTTTGAATGGATTACGCTCTGTAACATATTCCCACTTTACAGCTCCAAATATTACCTAAATTGTGACATAAAATAATTACACGAGATAGAAAGCGTATTAATAATCAAGAGAAATTTTCTGAAATCGTTATTATTTAGTGACTATTAACTTCCTATAGCTATAGCTGCTATTTAGTTGTTACGCGATTGAATTTGTTATATTCGCGTTACTGTATTTGTGAATATAGTAGCGGAATTTGTCTAAAAATACAGAAATTCAGCTGTGCGACTGTATTCGTCGCTGTATTCATAAATACAGTAGCAGAATTCGCCTAAAAAAAGGGGAGTCCAGCTGTTTAATAGCGGGAAGAAGATTAATTAGCAAGTATCACTCCTAATTTAACTCAACAAAATTAATTTTACATAAATTTCGTTGCTACTATGTTGTATTCCATGTATTTACGCGATTGTATCTATAAATACAGTGAGGTAAATCCGCCTAAAAAAGAGGGATTACAACTGTTTAAGTATGTATTCCATGTATTCGCGCGAATGTATTTGTAAATACAGTGAGGTAATCCGCCTAAAAAATAGTGTTTAATACAGGAAATTGCTATATTGAATTGTATTCAATTTCACTATATTGAATTCACTTGTACTCAAAATAAAAAATCAAGAAATATGGTGTAGACCGTTCTATTCAATTCGACTGTATACATTGTATTCAATTCACATATATTCATTATTCACTATTATACATTATATTCAATTTACCGTATCCAATTCGACTGTATTCAAACAACAAAGAATCACAAAACACAGTAATATTCAGATGTATTAAAAAATACAGACTTTCGAAATATATAAATATAGGCAAAAAAATAATATATTTATACAAAAATATAATATATTCGAGTATATTTGTACATAATCCAATGTATTTGTATCATTGTATGTGACTAAATAGCAAATAAGAGAAGAAAGTTCGTCGGAGATGGTGTTTTTCGGCCAAGCAAAATACTGTATATATTGTATTAAAACTAAAAAATGGAGATGAACAAAAACCCGACCCTCAAATCTTCTCTGGCGTTGCAAATGGCCATATCTGTTCGCCTAAGAGGATGGGCCAATAGTGGATGATGACACCTGCAGAGAGAAGATAGAGGTTGAGAATCTTGTTGATAGATAGAAGGAAGAAAGAGAGAAAGAACATAATTGACGTGTTTCATGCCTTTATGGTAGGTATAAATAAATACCTATTTTGCTATATAATAGAAAATGTAGCTATAAGTAATAATATTTTAAAATTATTTTGGTTTAAAATAAATAAGGTATAATAGTTTGCTATAAGAGGTAATTCCAATAACCAATGCTTAAATTAAAATGTTTTAGCATGCATGTCACAGATATTCAAGTGAAAATAGCACGGGCTAGCCAGTTTTCAGATTAGTAATCGAAAATTAGTTAGTGTTTGCAAATTCATTAAAAATTAGCCATGATTTTGCTTAAACAAGGAAAGTTCCAGCATAATATGCGGGATTATGGAGCTCCTGCGTATAAATTTCCAACATATTATATTGAAACTCCATCACAAGAAAATTTTTCAGCATAATATGCAGGATTATGGAGTTCCTACATATAAACTCCGCCCCATATTATGTTAGAACTTCAACACATTATGTTGGAAGCTCATATGTAAAAAATTCGAACTACATCATATTATGCTGGAATATTTTTATATTTTTAAGAGTGTTTCTTTCATATTTATCTTTACATGAAAAAATAATTACACTTCATTTACTTTTAAATTATGGCTACTTTTCAATTACGAGTTTATAAATCTAGCTATTTTTGATTATTTTTTTCACGATATTGAGTACTGGATTGGAACCAGGCCCAAAAGCCCCTTGTTTAACGTTTAGCCTATACAAAGCCCCGCTGTGGGGGAGAATTGAAACGTCACAGAACGGCTACTCCTCTTCCCCATAATTCGAAATTTGAACAACCACTTTCGAGTACAGAAACGCTCTCGTTGTTCTAGGGTTTGATGGTAGAAAATCTTATCTTCTATTAACATCTACTATACATTCTGAAAATATGGTCAAAAAGCTCGGAAATTCGGATTGTATTATAATTGATTTATCTTCTTCACCCCCTTCTGAGCAGGGAACGCCATTGAGACCTGTATTTTGCCTCAAAAAGAGAGAGCAATTGAAGGAATTTGAAGAGAAAGAGGATTGCTTTATCCTTGATTTTGATCCTTATGACCCCGTCGATATCTCAAAGCTCTCTGTTTCTAAGAATCTTGATGCTTTTGACCTCTCGGTTGTCGCTGAAAAAGGCCAGGTATAGTTGATTTCTACTAGTATTTCGCAAAATGGGTCAACCTTTGTAGACAGTTTTTGTCCTTGAATAAACCTTTTACTGTTAAATGGCTAATTCTGCAATTTAATAAGAAATTGATCTTGATGATGAATAGGTGGCATGTAGAGATTACCCGCATTCAAGGCATGTTTGTGTGAAACATCCATTTGACAAAACACCCCACGAGAATTACTGTGAACGGGTAATATTTCTTCGATTTTTAAATTTTTAATTGTGTCAAACTTTTGATGTCATTAGATTAATTATCTTGTGTGGCTTTGAGTATTGATGCAGTGTTATTGCTATGTCTGTGATGTGTCTGCTCCTTGCAAATACTGGACTGGGGTTTCAGCCCATTGCCATGCCATGGATAATGAGGCTTGGAAGAATCAGAGGAAGGCCTCTAGGAAGTAGCTGACGGATTAAAGCATTCTACATTTTCTACCATATGTCTTTAGTACTAATAATTTTTGTGCAAAGGCAAGGCTCTTCTTTGTTGGAAAAGAGTGTCTTTAACTGTGGTATAGTTAACTACCTAGTTATGATCTGAGGTTCAGTTGAATGCGAGGTCTGTATTCAATTGTCTCTCAAAATTAAGCTGGATTTTTGTAGATATTTTGCTGATGTATGTAGTTATTTTCTGGGATGAACATGTAGTATATGAAAGCGGTTGAAATCAAGTTACTAGTTTCAGCGCTTCAACTTCAGTGGAAAGTTGATGATTTCTACAGCCATTCTTTCTGTTATTTCTTTAAGCCAATGCCTCATATTTCTTTGTGTTACAAGGTTACAGATTACTCCTGAATCTTTGCGAGTACAACAAGAAATTGCTGAGTACAATAAGAATTAACTGTCTCTTGTTTAATTTCTTTGAACCATTTAGAGCAGATGTCCCATGGATGGGGATTGGTGCTGGCATTGTTATATCCATGTTGTTTTTTTCATTTGCTTCATTTTCTTTTAGTTTCCACTTCCTTTTTTCACCCCCTTTTGGTTTAACTTCATGCACTGAAATTTCTGCCGAAATTGTATTTGCATAATATGTCAATAATTCACACCTTTTATGGTTGATAAGTTAAGTTAGAAGTTGCTTTAAGTGTCTCTTTGGTAGCTGGAAATAGGGCAGATAAGTTCCAGCATTGTAGTTGGATGCCTGACTTCACCATTTATGGAGGTGAAAAAAGATCCGCATATGGTTGCTGCTGGTTTTGCAAGCATGGAGAAAATTGGATTGTTAAAGGGAGAAATATCAGAAGATCAAAGAGCCAATATTGTGGTCATAGAACCTCACGTTTATTGTCAGTCTCTTTTCTTTGTTGCTGATGATCCAGTTGTCCATTCGAGTAGGAAGGCCAGACTGGGAAATCAACAATCTTCAGGGTTGTATAATCATTCTTCTTTAGATTGGGAGCATGTAGGCGAAGGATGAGTTTGTGTGCGAGCCGATGAAAGTTGCATCAAAGATATTCAATGTTTTTGTTTGCTCAAAGTTATTGCGCTGTATATATTGTAGAGTTGCCCTGATGGAACTACTTATGCTTATGTCTACTTTCTAATACTGCATTATGTTTGTTCCCTTCTGCACATAGTTTAATTTCTAGCTTGGTTGTGTAGTCATTCTAGTATATTTTTGGTAATGTCATTACTTACAACTTTGGAAGATTGGCGTGAAAGAGGAACAACCTTTCTTAGGTTGTCTTGATCAAATAGGGCCAAATATTCAATTACCAGTATATCTGTGATTGTCAAAAGAACTTTGTTTTTCTGGTTGGGGTTACATTCAGCTCTTTTTAGAAGAATAAATGGAATATGGTTTTGAAGTGGAATCACTTCACTGTTTGAAATCATTATTAGTTGGATGCTTGTTGAATTCAAGATTTAGAGGGAAAAATCCCTATCAAGACTAAGAGCCCGCTTGGCCATAATTATTTTTTTCAAATTATATTCATGTCCACATAAAACTCTAATATTCAAATACCATTTTCACTTGAAATATTTTTTTATTTTCTTCCGGAACTTTTCAATTATTATGTCCAAAACGCCCACTAACTTTAGTCCCAAAACTTTTAGCTTGCCTCTTCCTCCTAAGAATACATCTTTCCCTACTCGGACTAGGCTGCAGATTTTATTCTCTTTATAACATTTTTAGTGTTGCAGTAGGGTTACATAATTAAAACAGTGGGATCTAATTTATCAACATCTAGCCATTAATTATATACTTATCAAAACTAGCCATACACATATAGAAGTTAAAATTCCAAATAAATATGGTTCTTTCTCTCCAAGAATAACATGTAAAGATCTCCTTCCATATGTTTAAACTTGATTAGCAATATTAGATGCAAGAAAATTTCATGGATGAGGTAGCAAATAAAGTGATAAATACAAAAATAATATACACAAGATTCCAAAAATCTAAGCAAAAACGGATATTTTTCAATGGGTATGGTTGAAATTCATTGAAAACATATAGATTAGTCAATATACAAAATTTGAGGAAGATTAGAGGTGATTTGGACTGATTTGATATCAAAATTCGTAGTTAAACGAGTTCAAAAAATTCTTCTGCGACACATATATCAAACATGTATAACGCATGTATCTCACACACAAGTATACATGTGACCACATTTGATACAAATGTGATACATAAATGATACACAGTGTGATACACGCATCATTTTTTTCATGTTCATCTTCTACTTCGAATTTTCAATTCAAACCACCTCAAAACTCCACCAATTCATCCCAAAATTGAGATTCAAGCCCCTCAAGATGTACCAAATCTATTCTAATAACACTCACTCAAAAGAAAATAAAAAATTGATCTTTTTTTTCCTACAAATAACTAATTGGCTAATATTAGTAATTTCTTATGAATTAGCCAATTTTTATAATAAGCTACTTATAAAGGGACATAACTTAGTAATTTCTCTAAAACAGTTAAATATAAAGAAAAAAAAAATCTCACTTAGTTTGCAGAAAAATCGAAATGAAAACCATAACTACCAATTAGTGTTCCAAAGACTTTACCCCCTTTACTTATGCCAAATAGCTCAGGAACAAATATGTACGGAATAGAAAGATTCCAACCTCCCAAGTAAAGAAGAAACTATTTCCTAGATACACATGTCGTGTTATTTCACAATAGAATCAATTTAAAAATTTTAAAAAGACCTAAAGTTAGGGATTTATCAATAGGTAATGTTGCACAAACAACTTTTAATATAGGTTGCATAACTCCTCCCAATTTTATAAACAAAAGGAGGCCTTACTACATTTAAGTAAGGGGAAATGGCACAATTATCCATAAAAATAAAATTATTTACTCTTTTTTATCCATTTGTTTTTCTACCTTCCAATTTCTCTTTTTTCTCTAATTCTTTTTTATTTCTATGTTTATTTTCTTTCTTTTTTTTCCTTTTTTTTCTTTCTTTTCTCCTTTTTTCTCGTTTTCTTCTTATTTTTTTTCTTTTTTCCTTTTCTAATTTCATTTAACTTCTTTTTTTAACTTCTTTTTCTCTTCATAATCCAATTTCATTTATTGTTTTCATTATTTTTATTGTTCTTTTTTATACAATAAGAAAATATAACTGATATAGTAAATATTTGTTCACCTTTTTTTAAATATAACTAGTATAATATACCGTTTATTTTTTCTTTCTCATTTTTTAAATTTAATTATTAAACTGAAATAATATCAGTTGTCACTTGATATAATTCACTGAATATAAACTGACTACGGCTGAGCATCATAAATTACATATTCAAATTCTAAGAATCAACACGTGATTGCCATTCAAAATTTGATCTCTTCCCTACAAATATCAGTACACACTCAACCATTAGCAGTAATACAACCAGTTATAGAGCAAGAAAATATAATCTATAGCAACCAAATCTCCATATATACTAGTTAGAATAAAAATGATAATAAAATATTAAAAAATACAATAAAAGTATAAGTAGCAAAAAGGACTTCTAGTACCATGTGATACCAATATGGTATATATGTATACCAACAGAGCATATGATTTCTCTAGAATATTGCTACAACTATCTGCGACTATACTACTGTACCAAAACACTAAAGGACGCAATAAAAGTATGAGAAAATTACATGCTCGTATTGCTAGCTAAATATTCACATAACAACTTGCTCATTCTGTATACTAACAGAGGTATATAGTTGTATGAGGTCGTTCCAACAATTGCCTATAACTATAAGAACTATTACATAATATACATAATTTATGTCCATCGGCACACAAGAATTCCAACACTGCAAATCATGTTCATATAAATAATTTCATAATAGAATTCACTTAAAATGCAGCTAAAACAACCAAAACAATGTTCAAACTACCATATGATACCAATATGACATATAACTATACCAACATGGTATATAATTTTGCTGATTAATTTTCGACAACTATATGGCTATACTACTATTACATAACACACATACATAAAGAGAAAAATTAAAAAAAGAGTGTACCACATATTAATATAATAAGGTATTTCAAGATATTGTACTATATTACTATTATTAAAAGAAAATCAAATATTATACCAATTAAATGCAGCTAATACAACAAAAAAAAAATGATTCAACTAACATATGATACCAATATAGTATATAGCTATACTAATAGGGTATATGGTTGGAATGAATTGTATACCAAAAATGGTATATTTGTATACTATTTGGGTATACAATACAAATTCGTCTTCTTCTCTGGTTCAACTATATTTCAACCCAAATTTCTAAAATCTACTACAAAATCTCTACCAAATTGATTAAAACTTTAGCTACAACCTTCAATCAACTTTCCAAACAAACTCATGCATGATCGTATCAAAACAATTAAAAACTCAAACAAATCAAGTTGTGAGTTTCAAGCTTCAAAGTCCTTCAATGGTGGATTGAATTTTTTGTACAATAAATCTCCAAAAACCAGCATCAAAGGTACAATCTACATATCAAAGAACAACAACTAATGAATTTCAATAGTAAAACACTATAAAAATCAGATCTGGCATTTTGAACTCATTCATATGGAGTTTTAATTTTTTTTTCCAGATTTAAAATTACATCCATTTCAAGATATTATAAGGGAAATGGAAGAAAAATTTTATAAGAACAAATTACAAGTAAGTCAAGAAGTAGCAAACAAGAAAATAATTCAAGGATCTGGAGTTACTAAAATTAAGACCAAGCCTTCTTTAATCTTGGGTTTTCACCCAAATTTCTCTGCTTCTATAGAGACATCAACTACCTATTAGGGGTAACCTGAAGTTGTGCCCTCGTCCAAATTCTCAGTGTTGAAAGAAGAGCTATTTTAATAAAATAATGAGTAATCAAGTAAATAATTTGAACCGTATGGATAAGAGTAGTAAATAGTTTGGGCCTGAACATTAAAGAATAAATAATTTAAAATTAATGGGTATAAAGTGAAATTTTCTATTTAAGTAATTATTATAGGTAGCCATGTGTAAACGTCTAATCACATATAACTTAGTATTCTTTTAGATCTTCAGCGAGCTATACGAGAAAAATAAAAGAAAATTTAATTTCAACGCCATTAACTGTACAAGTTTATCTTTAATCTTTATTCACAGTGTCATTTGAAACATTTTCGTTGCGGGTGCGGATACGGGGTGGGTTCTAATTTAACCCGTAAAATTTCAACCCGTCTCGCGTTTGCATAATTCTTTTAACACATATCTACCCGTCCTGCACTTCACCCGAGTCCACCCGCCCCGCCCCGCCTCACAATTTTTTTCTTCTTTTCAATTTGTCTTTATTTGTATTTTTTACGTATCAATTATAAGCATACATAACTTAAGCAGTAACTATTTAAATTTAGAATCAAGCCTCCAAAGTGAGTATTGAGCACCATAACTTAATTACGATATTGTCAATCTTATATTATTTCAAGTGAGAAAATGAGGGCTAACATGAGAAATTCCTCGGTCAGATTTTAGATTCTATTCTCAAATGTCAAATACCTAATCTTTTCACTAGTTATATTTTGAAGAAATATAATTTTATAAGAAAAAGAATATAAAATAGTAACAGATGAAGCATATAGGAAGGTAAAAAAGCAAATTACAAAACCTGCACAGAAAGGAGACAATAACAACAAATTACAAAATCTATTTACTAAAAGGTCAACTTGTCAGGAAAAATTAAAGCTTTTTGTTCATATTAGTAAATATCCTATTAATTTATCCATCACAAATGAATGAAAAGTGAGAATAAATTTCATAACTATAAATTTTTATCAATATGAATTACTCTTATGTCTTATAGTTTGAATTACTAGATTTTTGCTGCAAGACCCACCCGTCGAGCGGCGCCAAAATTGGCTTGGTTTCAAGCAATACCGTCACATGAATCGTAAATGCATGAATCTTGAAGTACTATTTCTGCATCTCCCTGACCAAATCAGCCTACATTAGGATTACCTTTGAATGATAAATCCCGAGGTATTATAAAATGAAATTGTGATCTGTTTCTAGTGGGGTATTTGAAAGAGAATTCAAGATTCTAGAGTCTAGAGAAGAAAGAGTTCCGAATCGAATCTCTTCAGAAAGAAGATCTTTTGTCTCACATGAGCGATACGGAAATAGATCGAGTAATCTGTTTCTTTAGCCAAGAAAAATCTACATCGAGAATTCAAGTATTGTATACATCATTAGTCCGAACCCTCGGTAAACAAAAGCCTACATAGCAGTTCTAATTCTACGCCTTCAACCACTCCAAACATTTATTTATCCAGCCATAGGGTAGATCGGAAGTATTACACCCTTGATCGTGAAATATCGATTGCTTGCTTTATCATGCGAGATAGGGGAAGCTTTTATTTTGTTATATCATCAGGGTAATGATCCATCAACCTGCTAGATCCACGCTCTTTTTCTCCTTGACTCGCGGGATGAGTCTGAATTTCATATTTCCGTATGTGAAAAGAAGTATAGAATAAGGAAGATCCTTTTCAAGTTTGAATTTGTTCATTTGGAATCCTTCTCTTCTACCGTAGATTGGACGTAGATACACGACTACTATTTAATAGTTACGGTAACGTATTTGATGTCTTTGCGAATATAACAAAAAACATCTAAACAAACGGGGCAATTTTTGACACTTATAAATTGTGGTCCCACTATTTTTCTTGGGTCATTATTTTGTGACGTGTATTTTGCAAGTCCCTATTTTATAAACTAATTTATTAATTTAGACCATTTCGCTATTTATTTTTCTTCTCTTCTGGTTCATAGTCCACCGTGAACCACCACAACACCTCAAACCACATCACAATCTCATGACCAAGAAAATTCTTCCTCACTCAAATAAACCACCTGGCCACCCATAAATCATAATAGACAAACAAAAATACTCCTCTGTAATTTTATTTCAGTAACGCACCACCACCACAATTATGCTACTGACACAGCGCCACCAACTGAAAAGAAAAACCATATGCCAGTCACCGTCTTCTTTGAAAATATCAGCTCCTTTCTCATTTCTGACTTTTTTTTTAATTTTTTTCAAAAGAATCTCACCGGTTCTTCTAGATATTTCATCAAATATTTCCCTGCTTGAAAATCCATAAAATGGAAATTAAAGCCCATGTTATTCAGCTCTTAATCTCCTAAATTACAGAGAAAAAGAGATGTACAACAAGTCTTTAACATAGAGATAGTTGGTAGATTCAAAATTGTAAGTTAATATCGCAACTTTGACTGTATCCTTACCATCAGACCCACCCACCGCAAATATTGAACATCTTAAGAAGGTGAAACAAGAAACGAGAAAAAGGGGTGGGTAAAATAAAAAGAATGGACGAGGGTGGGAATCGGGGAAGAAAGGGGTCGGCATTGGGGACTTTTCTTGTTGTTGTTTAGTATTTGTTTTCTGACTTTAGTACCTTTTTAATTAAAGTAAGCCTATTCACGTGATCTATCAACGTGATTAACACATGCCTTGTTCACATCAGCTGGGTCTTTGCCACATAACCATGGTCAACGGTCAAATAGGTTTATTAGTTCACTTATGATCAAGTTGAAGTGTTCATATATGAATTTTAAAAGTTTATTTACCGGCATCACAATCGGGTGCAAGTTTAAGTGGCCTGAAGGCTATTTTGCCTTGACAAAATTAAGATATATGAATACAACATGTATTTATGCCGGATACAACCTGTAATATTACCCTATTGCCTGCATATTTCTTAATAAAACTAATGCTTGTGTTCTGTTGTATCTAACAATTGTATTAAATGTATTCAACAATATTTTGTATTAACGATATTTTATTTACTCTTAATACGTGTTATTACTGATGTATTGAGTATATTTCATTAGTTGTATTCATTAGTTTTCTATATGTATTGAGAGTATATTACTGTATTTCACTGTATTTCACAAATAAATATATTCACTTTTATATTCTATTTAATAAATAATATTTGTATTCAGTATTTTTCAAGTATTTTTTTCTTGTATTCATGTATACTGTATGTAATCCATGTATTCATTGACAAATACATATTTTGTACAAACGTCCAAAATTAATATTTCTCCGTTTAATGAAGGTTGTACCATCGACTGAACACTTGCACGTGGTGAATGATGAAGGAAGGCATTACAATGTTTGCCTCTTAAAGAAAAATTGCAGTTGTGGGTTGTTCCAAGTTGACGAGTTACCATGCCCATATGCTTGGACTGTCTTGAAAACCAGTTTATAATGCCGAAAGATTATTGCCTGGACTATTACAAACCAAAATATGTTGTAATGACATATGAGGCGCCCATGTATCCTCTCGCTAACCAAAGTGAATGGAATATACCAGCACATATATCAGAGGAAGTTGTCTTACCACCCAAATGGAAGAGACCTCTTGGAAGGCCAAAGAAAAAGTGCAATAAGCCACTAACTGAATTGCTTCAGAAGAAAATTCAGCATTCGTGTAGTATATGTGGGCAGGGTGGACATAATAAACATACTTGTAGAAACGCCCCACGTAGGATTAGTTGATGTTCTTATTTAATTCCCGCAATCGTTGTTTTTGGATTTGTTCAAGTTTTCTATTACATAATGATTTCGAGACGTATTGAATTGTTCTTGGATGAATTTTTTAAGTGTAGATGACTAAATTCAATGTTGTTTTGTGTCACGATCCAAAATCTACCAGGGTCGTGATGGCGCCGGACACCACCGTCAGGCAAGCCAATCATTAATTAGTTGAAATAAATTCCTATTTTAATATTATAAAAATCATTATCTTTCACTTTATTACACAATAACTAAATAAAATCCGTTAAGTAAATACAATGGTTTAAATATTTTATTTTTAGCAAATATATCCCAACACATCCCAGAACCCGGTGTCACAAGTACATGAGCAAATTCTAAGAATTTCACAAATACTACAAGCTTGTCCGAAATATAAATTGGACAAGGAATTTAAACTGGAAATAAATACAATATGAGGGAGACTCTGTCGGTTGCGGATCGCCTCCGGATGATGCAGCTCGCCTAAGTCTCCAACCAGCCACGTCTCTATGAAAGTACCTGTGTAATAAAAATCCACAACAAGTGTAGCATGAGTACGAAAAATAACGTGCTCAGTAAGTCGCCCGCCTAACCTCAGAGAGGTAGTGACGAGAGGTCGAATTAGACACTCACTAAGGTCCAATAAATTAATTTAGCACAATATGATATCAATAATAGGCATACGAGGATGATAAAACAGTAAGCATTACGAATAACTGTAATTCAAATAACTACTGAAAGTAAATAAACAGTTATTACTTCTCATTTCCCCCCAAATATCTTGTCACTTCAAAATTCATGAAAAATATTTAACAATTTAGCATGCGCATACGGGATAAGGACAACCAGCCTAAGCCATAAAAATAATCATGTTTGTGCACTGCCGAGGGTCGAACGGCCCGAACCATAAGTGCAACTTTGCCAGAAAATAATCATATCTATGCACTGCCGAGGGTCGAACGGCCCGTACCATAATTGCATTTTTCAATCCGCCATGACGTACGACCCGTTCCCATGAGAGTAGGAAAAATAACACTCCGCTCGCGGAATATAAATTGCGAAGCGGTCACATGCCGTCATGCACAATCATCAGTCTACCCCGACTACACCGGAAAAATAAATACTCAAGTAAATGACAAATTTCTCTTTTACAAATCACAAAAAGTAGTATTTAAATCTTTTCTCGAAATTCATTTGCCAAATTTAATAATATTCAATAATATCACCTTATCAGGTGTACAATTATCCACAAAGGAGTAAATTTTCTTTTTAAGTGATTAAAAAGGTACACTCTAGCCTTCGTAGGAAATAATTTACAAATTCAATAGCATTATCAGTCTAATATTATTGGCAGGATCACATGAACAGCACGTAAGGCATGCTAGTGAGTCCTAGACTACCCGAACATGGCATAATAGTAACTACGCATGGACTCCCATCACCTCGTGCATACGTAGCCCCCGCAAATAGTAGCACATACTTAATTAGTTCACCTAGGGGGACAATTCCCCCTTACAAAGTTAGAAAGGAGACTTAACTCGCTCCGAAGTTCCATAACTGACTTCCAAGCCCTTCCGACGACTCCAATGGACGCACAACGCCCCAAAACTATCCAAATAACAGCAAACCAATGAAAATATACTCTAATATTTTCAATCTTTCCAAATTATATAATTCCCCAATATCGCTCAGGGAATTGACCAAAATGCCCTTGGACCCACACGCTCGGAATCCAAAATTTCTCGAAGATATACCCTACCCATAGTCTTACTAACTAAAACATACAATTTACTCTAAATTCCATGCTCAAATTCATGGCAAAAAATCCAAATACAAATTTCTAGGTTTTCTTCAACAATTTTCAACTTTTCCACAAATTTTCATGATTTTCCATGTTAAAATCTAGATATAATCCAAGTAATTAACTTGCAATAGGTGGGATTGACTTACCTCCAAGTTGCAAGGTGAATATCCCTCTCAAGAAGCTCCAAAAATCGCCCAAGAATGAATAAATGAGCAAAAATGTTCAAACCCCCGCTTTAAACACTCACTTACCAGCGATCTTTGCGCCCGCGACAAAACCTTCGCGCTTGGGTCTTGCACCCGCGACCAATTCTTCGCGCATGCGGTCTTCGCACCCATGGCCAATTCTTCACGCCCGCGGTTCCTGGCCATCCCATGCCTTTTTGCTTCTGCGACTCGTGCCCCGCATCCGCGAGCTCGCATCTGCAACCATCCAAGCGCAGGTGCGATTACACCAGAAGTTGGGAGCTTCAGTTTATGCTCTCCAAGTTCAAACTTGGTCCGACGCTCATCTAGTTAACACCCGGGGGCCCCGGGGCCCAACCCGAACATACCAACAAGTTCCAAAATATAATGCGGACCTGCTCGAGGCCTCAAATCACATCAAATAACATCGAAACAATGGATCGCAACTCAATTAAATCTTTATGAAATTTAGAATTTCAAACTTCTTCATTCGACGCCCAAAACCTATCAAATCACGTCCGATTGAACTCACATTTTTCACACAAGTCACATTCAACATTACAGACCTGCTCTAACTTCCGGAATCGCATTCTGACCTCGATACCAAATTTTCCACTTCCGGTCGGATTTCTCAAAAACCTTCAAATTTCTATCTTTAGTCAAATGACTTTAAAATGACCTACGGACATCCGAATTCACTTCCGATTGCGCTCCCAACTCCAAAATCACCATACGGAGCTATTCTAGGCTCGGAATCCCAAACGGACATCAATATCATTGAAATGAGCTTCAAGCCAAACTTAGGAAATTTCTTCAAAAATGCTGACTTCCACAATATACGCCGAAACACTCCCAGGTTATCCAAATCCCGATCCAGACATACGCCCAAGTCCGAAATCATCAAACGAACTTGTAGGAACCTTCAAATCCCGATTCGGAGGTCGTTTACTTACAATTTCAATCTTAGTAAATTTCTTCAACTTAAGGCTTCTGAAATGAGAATTTTCTTTTTAAATTGATTCTAAACTTCTCGAAATTCAATTTCGACCACACCTAAAAGTCATAATACCTGAAACAGAGCCGCTCATGACTTCAAACCGCTGAACAACGTGCTAGAGCTCAAAACATCGATCGGGTCGTTACATTCTCCCCCACTTAAATAGACGTCCGTCCTCGAACGTGCTAAGAACTGCTCTGGAGTTATCTGAAATCACTGTTTAACACCTCGAGCACCTTCCTGTGCTACCACAACCCAGTTGAGTACATTAGATTGAACAAATATGAAGATTTTTTCTTTTATCCATATAATAGGCTCAGAATCCAGTTCCAACACCTGAAATTCTCTGCCAGGCCTGTTTCTAATATATAAACACCGTATCAACTACCACATGCTATACCAGAACATGGCTGCATACCTTTGCTGAATTAGCACCATGCACCGCATAATTCATCACCTGTCCACAACGACACTCCTTGAACCATAATAGCCAAAATTCCATGAATCCGATGCTCCCAAGGAACCTTATGACATGTATATACATCCTGCTATAATGATGGCGATACCACCATAACGGAGGAGACGGGTAGAAATTCATAACCAACAACAGAGTTAACAAATCATTGAATATCTCATCTTGACTAGAATCATCACCTCATTATGAACCAACCGTTGGTAATTGTCCTTCAATGTATTTCACATAATCTTATCGCACCGATCCGTAATCCAATAATCTCGTCTCACCTAGTATGAACTGCTCAGACAACAAATCACCCCAAACATGAAAAAAAGTCTCACATGATACACATCGCGCCAATAGGCCACAACTCAAACACGATACATAAGGAATGGCTCAGGAAGGGACTACTCAACTCACGCAACTAATACGAACTTTCCTCAGAAAATAGGAAGTAAAACATAAGAAAAAATATAGGAACCTTACTCATCATCACACTGTTGCGGCGTGCAACCCGATCCAAATAACATACCCGTGGCGACGTGCCACCCGATCCCAATAACATACCCGTGGCGGCGTGCCACCCGATCCCA
The DNA here is from genome assembly GCA_005239505.1 of Nicotiana paniculata. Lineage (NCBI taxonomy): Eukaryota > Viridiplantae > Streptophyta > Magnoliopsida > Solanales > Solanaceae > Nicotiana > Nicotiana paniculata. Next base: position 25,176 of record ML312329.1, on the reverse strand, counting down.
TCATAAAATTCACATAAGGAAATATACACGGAGCTGAATTGCTCACTATTACAAATTACTGAATATCGATCATAAGCACGCTAAGTGCATAATGCCATCCTGGGGAGACTGTAAATCCATATGCTTACAAAACTCAAGCACAACTGAGGTGCGATATATATATAGATATATATACTCTGGACATCAAGAGCTGTCCTGCTCACATAACATTACTACTATGCGGGACCTCAATTCATAAGAAATTATCAAGCCGTTTCACAAGTCACACGACAAACTCATAATATTACCTGAATTTGACGAAGACATGACAACGCCTGATATCCCAACACCCCTCCTTGAGGAGCGCTATACTGAAATGAACATATCTTCCTCACATGAAGCCCATAATCATATTTAAATCCATCCACAAACAACGAGTCTACCTTGCCCGCACCAAACTAAGCCAATAGCTTTACCTGGGTTCATATTAACCCACTTCCTCTCATAATATGCAAGAACAACCATCATAGCCGGAACAACATCCCACAATCCACAACCAACTAGACTGAACGCCTTCCTAGCATAAATTTTCAAACAAGAAATATTGCACTTCCTTATACTTGGTCTAAATCTTCAATCAATCAGGTGACTACATGTCACACTTATACAATCTTCCCGCGGTCATGCTTTCACGACCTTACACACAAGGCAACAAGTCTGCACATCCATACCACCGACCACACTAATGCTGTAAAGCAAATCAAGAATCCCATAACCAGGATACAAAGCCTCTTTCATCAAACACCGATCTCAGATGACGCTGAAGTCATCACCTGCTTACCTTAATCATTCAAATACCTTTTTCCCTTGCTCACCCGAGCTCATGACATCCTTGTCAACACCGAACCAAAATCTTGATCCTTACTTTTAATTCCATGCTGCTTACTGCACCTGATATGCCAATATGAAATAGCGCAAGAATTCCATCATAACTCCTGAATCACTAATAGGGTGAACACTTCATCATATAGAAACCTTTTTCTTACCTCAATTCAAGAGAACCATGACAAACACAAGTGGATTCCCACAAGCACAATACATGCAAATCCTTAAGTAGTGGTCTGAACCATCATAAACCTTCCGGGATCCGCCTACACCTGACATGCCAAAATACTTGAATGCTTCCAAGTAAAATCTATTTCGACGGCCGACATGCCTCGCATACACCAGCACAAACCACATGCATAACCTAATCACATCGAAGGAACTGATCATTGCCGTAAATATGTCATTTCAACCATGGATAGTCAATCTATCTTCTTTTAATCCTCCTTAACTGCCTCAGAAATAATAGTAACTTTCTTCAACTCATGGCAAACTCAACCCTCACTCATCCCGAGTGACCTTGATTCACGAGACCATGCTGCCTAAATCCCGCAACCCGTCTCATACCCTCTTAATAATTTTTCTACAACCCGAAGTTTATTTCTCTCACTCATCCAATACTATCCTTCACGCTGAAAATAACATAGAACACTCCAACCATTTTCCCTCTCTCTGAAATTACGCTGCAAAAGCTCAATTCTTAATCATACTGCTGCCTAAAACCCTTAAACGCCGCATTCTTAACTTTTGGATTCACTAGGACCGCTATTGAGAGTCACCCACTCTGACAGACCCCGAATACAATCAACTCCAAGGCTCTTCTAGCACATGAACATCCTTTTTAATGAAGCACGTGTTTGAGTCACTACCCTACAGCTCGCCTATGCATTAAGCATAAATTCTGAATCTCCCAAAACCTAACCTTGGTCCAATAGGGCCAACTTCTGCACACATTCGTCAAATCCCACGCACAATCACCATTTTACTCCTTTCCCTTAGCTTTAATAACTTTCTAACACGCCGACAATCCGCAACCCCATGATAACACAACCTTACAATCCAACTGCAGGTGGTCAGACTCCCCCACTTAGCCCGAAGCTACTCCTTGCACCACTCTAGACCCTGCTGAGATCCTTTCTCCTTTGTTAACATGATTTTTCTCAACCAACCCGTCCAATTCTTCCAAATTCTCTCGTTAGCACTCCCTATATACTCAAATTCTCTAGCATCATTCACGCATTCTGCGTCCTACCGAATAGCCACTAGAATCCCTCGCAGAAACTTGCCGACCATGCCACCGCTAACCTATTCACAGGAGATAGCCCACCTGTGGAAATCACCCACGGACGCCTTCCAACGACGCTGTACTGCACTATCTCTACGACATCAATACCCATCCTACGCCCTGCTTCATTTACCCATTTTACTAGTCCGTCCGCTCCTCATGGACATTCATTAAATGTGCGACAATATCTTCTAATTCCAAGCTGTGCTACCGCTCCCCCACTTTGCGACAGCTCGACTTCCGCTTCTTACACCTGGCCTCCTAGAAATGGAACCACCGCCTATCCTCAATTCAATGTCATTCTGTGTAGCTCTTAAACCAGCAAATCACCAAAAACTCTCCGAAGATCATCTTTCTCTAGCTGCCTTCATTATCAATACTTATCCAATACTTAACCACCGCATCTCACGGTCTCTGACCGCCGCTTCTTCAATACTTCTTCACAATACTCTGACCCAATGCAACCGAAGAACTATAGCACCGGTAGACTTAATACATTCCATTCGATTAGTGACGATGACATCACATCACAGGTACATATCCCACCTCACTTGAAAACACCAAGCCTTACTGCTTTATCAACCCCAACCGGACCATTCCTAATCCAAATGCCTTTCCTCTGCCGAAAATAAAATACCGAAATCTCGAAATCATGATCTAAGAAGACCTCCCTTCAATCCATTCATCAGGACTCAACATATGGGCAAGCGTTCTATTATCATATCGACATCGCGCGATAACCAATCGTAAACATCATCACAACCTGAGCATAACCTCAAAGCTCTCAGAAACACAGCTACTAAGCTGAAACAACATATTATCCTTCCATAGGGCAACGACAATAACCTCAATCAACTTCACAGGGAGAAACATCACGCACCACATCCATAACACCATTTCAATTCCTCAAATTCCTATTCATAGTAAGCGTTTTGCGACGCGTAAGATTGAGTAGGAATAAACATAGGCATAAGCCTCAAAGGAATCGAATCACACGATGAGGAATCAAGAAGGGAAGTACTCCTAACAGCCTTGTATCCTCTCGAAGATAGTACATACGTCTCCGTACCGATCCGCAAGACACTACTAGACTTGCTCATGAATCGTGAGACCTAAGGGAACCTAGAGCTCTGATACCATGTTGTCACGACCCAAAATCTACTAAGGTTGTGATGGCGCCGGACACCATCGTCAGGCAAGCCGATCATTAATTAGTTGAAATAAATTCCTGTTTTAACATTTATGAAAATCATTACCTTTCACTTTATTACATAATAACTAAATAAAATCCGTTAAGTAACTACAATGGTTTAAATATTCCATTTTTAGCAAATATATCCCAACACATCCCAGAACCCAGTGTCACAAGTACATGAGCAAATTCTACGAATTTCACAAATACTACAAGCTTGTCTGAAATACAAATTGGACAATGAATTTTAAACTGGAAATAAATACAATATGAGGGAGACTCTGTCAGCTGCGGATCGCCTCCGGATGATGCAGCTCGCCTAAGTCTCCAACCAGCCACGTCGCTATGAAAGTACCTATGCAATAAAAATGCACAGCTTGTGTAGCATGAGTACGAAAAACAATGTGTACTCAGTAAGTCGCCCGCCTAACCTCAGAGAGGTAGTGATGAGAGGTCGAATTAGACACTTACTAAGATCCAACAAATTAATTTAGCACAATACGATATCAGTAATAGGCATACGAGGATGATAAAATAGTAAACATTACAGATAACTGTAATTCAAATAAATATTGAAAGTAAATAAACAGTTACTACTTCTCATTTCCCCCCAAATATCTTGTAGCACATACTTAATTAGTTCACCTAGGGGGACAATTCCCCCTCACAAAGTTAGAAAGGAGACTTACCTCGCTCCGAAGTTCCATAACCGGCTTCCAAGCCCTTCCGACGACTCCAATGGACGCACAACGCCCCAAAACTATCCAAATAACGGCAAACTAATGAAAATATACTCTAATATTTGCAACCATTCCAAATTATACAATTTCCCAACACAACGCCCCACGCGCCCGGAATCCAAAATTTCTCGAAGATATACCCTACCTAGAGTCTTACTAACTCAAACATATAATTTACTCTAAATTCCATGCTCAAATTCGTGGCTAAAAATACAAATACAAATTTCTAGGTTTTCTTCAACAATTTTCAACTTTTCCACAAATTTTCATGATTTTCCATGTCAAAATCTAGATATAATCCAAGTAATTAACTTGAAATAGGTGGGATTGACTTACCTCCAAGTTGCTAGGTGAATATTCCTCTCAAGAAGCTCCAAAAATCGCCCAAAAATGAAGAAATGAGCAAAAATGCTCAAACACCCGCTTTAAACACTCACTGCCAAGCGATCTTTGCACCCCTGGAAAAAAGTTCGCGCCTACGGCAAAACCTTCGCGCCTGCGATCTTCGCACCCACGGAAAATTCTTCGCGCCTGCGGTCTTCGCACCCGCGGCCAATTCTTCGCGCCTGCGGTCTTCGCACCTGCGGCCAATTCTTCGCGCCCACAGTGCCCGGCCAGTCCATGCCTTTTCTCTTCTGCGACTCGTGCCCCGCATATGCGAGCTCGCACCTGCAGCCATCCAAGCGCAGGTGCGATCACACCAGAAGCTGGGAGCTTCAGTTTATGCTCTCCATGTTCAAACTTGGCCCGAGGCTCATCCAGTTAACACTTGGGGGCCCCAGGGCCCAACCCAAACATGCCAACAAGTTCCAAAACATAATGCGGACCTGTTGGAGGCCTCAAATCACTTCAAATAACATCTAAACAATGGATCACAACTCAATTAAATCTTTATGAACTTTAGAATTTCAAACTTCTTCATTCGATTCCGAAACCTATCAAATCACGTCCGATTGACCTCAAATTTTGCACAAAGGTCACATTCAACATTATGGACCTGCTCCTATTTTCGGAATCGCATTCCGACACCGATATCAAAATTTCCACTTCCGGTCGGATTTCTCAAAAACCTTCAAATTTCTATCTTTAGCCAAATGACTTCAAAATGACCTACGGACATCCGAATTCACTTCCGATCACGCTCCAAACTCCAGAATCACCATACAGAGCTATTCCCAGGCTCGAAATCCCAAACGAATATCAATATCACTGAAATGCGCTTCAAGACAAACTTAGAAAATTTCTTCAAAAATGCTGACTTCCACACTATACGCCGAAAAACTCCAGGGTTATCCAAAACCCGATCCGAACATACGCCCAAGTCCGAAATCATCATAGGAACTTGCTGGAACCTTCAAATCTTGATTCGGAGGTCGTTTACTCAAAATTCCAATCTTAGTTGATTCTTCCAACTTAAGGTTTCTGAAATGAGAATTTTCTTTCCAAATCAACTCTAAACTTTCTGAAATTCAATTCCGACCACTCCTACAAGTCATAATACCTTAAATGGAGCTGCTCACGGCCTTAAACCGCTGAACGACGCGCTAGAGCTCAAAACGACCGGTCCGGTTGTTACATTCTCTCCCACTTAAACAGATGTTCGTCCTCGAACGTGCTAAGAACTGCTCTAGAGTTATCTGAAATCACTGTTTAACACCTCATGTACCTTCCCGCGCTACCACAACCCAGTTGAGTACATTAGCTAGATCAAATCTGAAGATTTCTTCTTTTATCCATATAATAAGCTCGGAACCTAGTTCCATTACTTGAAATTCTCTGACAAGCCTAGTTCCAATATATAATCACCATATCAACTACCACACGACATACCAGAACATGACTACTTGCCTTTGCCGAATCAGCACCATGCACCGCATAACTAATCATCTGACCACGACAACACTCCCTGAACCTAAATAGCCAAAATTCCACGAATCAGATGCTCCCAATGCACCTCATGATATATATACATACATCATGCTATAATGCTGACGATACCACCACAACGGAGGAGATGTGTAGAAATTTATACCCAACTGCAGAGTTAACAAATCATTGAATATCTCATCTTGACTAGAATCATCACTTCATTATGAACCTGAATAATGGTATTTGTACTTTAACATGAACTTCACATAACCTTATCGCACTGATCCTTGATTCGATAATCTCGTCTCACCCAGTATGAACTGCTCAGACAATAAATCACCCAAAACATGACCCACAGCCTCACATGATACCACATCGCGCCAATAGGCTATAACTCAAACATGATAGTTAAGAAATGACTCAGGAAGGGACTATTCAACTCACGCAACTAATATGAACTTTTCTCAGAAAATAGGGAGTAAACATAAGAAAATAAATATAGGTATCTTACTTATCATCACACTGTTGCGGCGTGCAACCCGATCCCAATAACATAGCCGTGGCGGTGTGCCATCCGATCCTAATAACATACCCCTGGTGGCGTGCCACCCGATCCCACCATAAAATTCACATAAGGAAATATACACTGAGCTGAATTGCTCACTATTACAAATTACTGAATATCGGTCATAAGCATGCTAAGTGCATGATACCATCCTGGAAAGACTGATAAAGCCATATGCTTGCAAACTCAAGCACAACTGAGGTGCGATATACATATATACTCTGGATCTCAAGAGCTATCCTGCTCACATAACATCATCACTACGCGGAGATCTCAACACTCAAGAAATTATCAAGCCGTTTCATAACTCACATGGCACAATAATAACATTACCTGAATTTGACGAAGACGGAACAACACCTGATATCCCAACACCCCTCCTTGAGGAGCGCTATACTGAAATGAAGCCCATAATCATATTTAAATCCATCCACAAGCATCAAGTCTTCCATGCTCGCACCAAACTAGGCTAATAGCCTCACCTGGGTCCATGTTAACCCGCTTCCCCTCATAATACGCAAGAACAATCATCATAACTGGGACATCCACCCCACAATCCACAACCCAATGGACCAAACGCCTTCCAGGCATAAATTCTTGAATAAGCAATATTGCACTTCTTTATAGTCAATCCAAATCTTCAATCCATTAAGTTACTACATGTCACACTTGTACAATCTTCTCGTGGTTATGCTCCCACGACTTTCCACACCAGGTAACAAATCTCCACATCCACATCACTGACCACGCTAATACTGCACAATACATCAAGAACCCATGACCAGGGTATAAATCCTCTTTCACCGAATATTGATCTCAGGTGACACTGAAGATAACACTAGCTTACTCTGAACTTTCAAATCACTTTTCTTGCTCATCCGAGCTCATGACATCTTTGTCAACACCGAATCGCATCCTCGGTCATTACTCCCAGTTACATACTGCTTACCGCACCTAACATGCCAATATGAGGTAGCGCAATAATTCCATCATAACTTTTGAACCACCAATAGGGTGAACACTTCATCATATAGAAACTTTTTACTCAACACACGAGTGAATTCCCACAATCACCCAACATGCAAATCCTTAAGTAGTAGTCTATACCACCATAACCCTTCCGGGATCCGCCTACACCTGACAGGCTATAACACTCAAATGCTCCCACATGTAATCCATTACGACGGCCGACAAGCCCGACACACACCGGCATAATCCACATGCATAACTTAATCACACCGGAGGAACTGATCACTGCCTTACATGTGCCATTTCAACCATGACTAATCAATCTATTTTCTTTTAATCATCTTCAATTGCCTCAGGAATAATAGCAAATTCCTTCAACTCATAGCAACCTCAAACCTCACTCATCCTGAGTGACCTTGATTCACGAGACTATTCTGCCTAAATCCCTCAACCCGTCTCATACCCTCCTAATAATATTTCTACAACCCGGAGTTTGTTTCTCTCACTCCTCCAATACTATCCTGCACGCTGAAACATATCATAGAACATTCCAACCATCTTCACTTTTCTCAGAAATTACTCTGCAAAAGCTCGATTCTCGATCATACTGCTGCCCGAAACCCTTACACATCGCGTCCTTAGCTTTTGAACTCACTTGGACCGCTATTGAGAGTCACCCACTCTGGCTGGCCCCGAATACAATCAACTCCAAGGCTCTTCTAGCACATGAACACCCTTTTCAATGAAACACGTGACCGAGTCACCATCTTTACAACTCGCCCATGCCTTAAGCATAAATTCTGAATCTTCCAAAGTCTAACCCTGGTCCGAAAGGGCCAACTTTTGCACACATTCATTAAATCCCACGCAAAATCACCATTTTACTCCTTTCCCTTAGCTGTAATAACTTGCCAACACGCCGACAATCCGCAACCCTATGATAACATAATCCTGCAACCCAACTGCAGATGGTGGGACTCCCCCACTTAGCGACTGCTCGACTTCCGCTTCTTACACCTGGCCTCCTAGAAATGGAACCACCGCCTAGCCTCAGTTCAATATCATTCTCTGTAGCTCTTAAACCAGTAGATCACCACGACTTCCAACTCTCCGAAGATCACTTTTCTCTAGATGCCTTCATTATCAACACTTATCTGGTACTGAACCACCGCACCTCACGGTCTCTGCCAACCGCATTCTTCAATACTTCTTCACAATACTCTAGCCCTATCCACCCGAAGAAACCATGGCACTGACGAACTTAACACATTCCACTCGATCAAGGACGACGATAACACATCACAGGTGCATATCCCACCTCACTTGAAGACACCAAGTCTTACTACTTTATCAACCCCAACCAGACCATTTATAATCCAAATGCCTTTCCTTCACCGGAACTAAAATACCGAAATCTCAAAATCACATTCTAAGAAGACCTCCCTTCAAACCATTCATCACCCCCAACATCCAGGCAAGCATTCTATCATCATATCGACATCACGTGATAACCAATCGCAAACATCATCACTACCTGAGCATAGCCTTAAGGCTCTCAGAAACACAACTACTGAGCTGAAACAACATATTATTCTTTTGCAGGGACATAACAACAGCCCCAACCAATTATACATGGAAACATCTCGAATTACATCTGTATCACCATTTCAATTCCTCAAATTTCCTGATTCATAGCAAGCGCTTCATGACGGGTAAGATTGAGTAGGAATGAACATAGGCATAAGCCTCAAATGAATCGAATCGCACGATGAGGAATCAAGCAGAGAAGTATTTCTAACATCCATTTATCCTCTCGAAGATAAGTATAGACGTCTCTGTACCGATCCGCAAGACTCTACTAGACTTGCTCATGAATCGTGAGACCTACGGGAACCTAGAGCTATGATACCATGTTGTCACGACCCAAAATCCATAAGGTCGTGATGGCACCGGACATCATTGTCAGGCAAGCCAATCATTAATTAATTGAAATAATTTTTGGTTTTAGCATTTATGAAAAAGCATTTCCTTTCACTTTATTACATATTAGCTAAATAAAATCTGTTAAGTAAATACAATGATTTAAATAGTCCTATTTTAACAAATAGATCCCAACACATCCCAGGACCCGGTGTCACAAGTACATGAGCAATTTCTAAGAATTTTACACTTTCTATAAAACTTGTCGGAAATACAAGTGGACAAGGAAATTAAAATAATGTACTACAGTATGAGGGAGACTCTGTCACCTGCGGATCGCCTCCGGATGATGCAGCTCGCCTAAGTCTCCAAATATGCCACAGCGCTATGAAAGTACTTGTGCAATAAAAATGCACAACAAGTGTAGCATGAGTACGAAAACAACGTACTCACTGAGTCGCCCGCCTAGCCTCAGAGCGGTAGTGACGAGAGGTCGAATTAGACACTTGCTAGAGGTCAATTTGGTATATTAAAGTGCGATACTAAGCATGATTCTCATAGACAATTTATTAAGATCAGGAATAAATAATATCAACTCTTTCCACATTTAACACTTTAAATCTTCATCGTATTAATATCAATTAATCAACATGGGTGATTTGATCAAATAACAACTAATCAACCGGAAGGAACAATTTATTCCAAAAATCTTTAATAACTTTAGATCTCTGTCATTTCAGTTGACAACTTGAAATTTCAGGCCAGTAATCAGGCAAAAATCACAGTAAATATGTAGTAAATGTCATGCGCAGGCAATGCCGAGGATCGAACGGTGCGGACCAACAATAATAAACTATGCACCGCCGAGGATCGAATGGCCTGAACCATAGATGCATGTATCTGCCCTTGTGAATCGATCATGCGACGCAGTTATACATAAAATAATAAGGCTAGCCTGCTCGCGAATCATGCTTGCGACTCAGGTGCTCATATGAATATACACAAATACAGGGTCATCCTGCTCGCGAATCATACATGCGACTCAGGCACCCCAAGTTACACATGTTCACATAATAAGTCCACATTTTTATCAAGAAAGTAGTTTCTCAGGAAAGTGGTAATATTCTTCTTAAAGGAACACGAGAAATAGCATTTAAATCTTTGTTTTGAAACTCATTTTCCAAGTTTAGTGACATTCCAATATAACCCTATTAGGTATACAATTATCCACGGAGGAATCAATTCTTTTTCTAGATGATTAAGAAAAGTAAACTCTATCCTTATCGGAGGTTTAAATACTAATTGAAAGCAGCACATGATAAATCATTGACGAGGTCATCAGTACAACAAGTAAAGCATGCTAGTGGGTCCTATACTACCCGGACATGGCATAATAGTAGCTACGCACGGATTCCCATCACCTCGTGCCTACGTATCCCCCTCAATCAATAGCATGTATTCATTTAGTTCACCTAGGGGGACAATTCCACCTCACAAAGTTAGAAAGGAGACTCACCTCGCTCTGAAATTCCATAACCGGCTTCCAAGCCCTTCCGATGACTCCAACGGACGCACAACGCCCCAAAACTATCCAAATAACGGCAAACCATTGAAAATATACTCTAATATTTGCAACAATTCCAAATTATATAATTTCCCGACCCTGTTTGGTGAAATGACCAAAATGCCCTCGGGCCCACGTGCCCGGAATTCGAAATTTCTAGAAGATATATTCTATCTATTGCTTTACTAGTTCAAATATACAATTTACTCTACATTTCATGCTCAAATTCGTGGCTAAAAATCCAAATTACCATTTCTAGGTTTTCTTCAATATTTCCAAATTTCCTACCTTCCATGTCTAATTCCATGCATATACTTGTATTTAACTTAGAAACATGAAGGAATTACTTACTTTGACATTAATGATGAATTTCCCCTCTTGAAACTCTCCAAAAATCGCCTAAGCCATGAGAAAAATGAGAGAAATGGCCAACAATCTCGGATTTAAAACATTCTGCCCAGCCTCATTTCCGCACCGGCGATCCTACCTCCGCACCTGCGCTATCGCAGGTGCGACCAATCTCCCGAACCTGCAGCTTCTTCAGCTCTGTCCCAAAATCACACCTGCGCCCGCTTGTCCGCACCTGCGACTCCGCACCTGTGGCCAAAGCCTCGCAGGTGCGGTTGCGCTAGACACCAGCAAATTCAGCTTTTTCTCAACTTCAAATATTGATCTGTTAACCACCCGGAATCCACCCGAGGCCCCCGGGACCCCGTCCAATTATACCAACCTGTTCCAAAACATAATGCATACTCGCTCGAGGCCTCAAATCACATCAAACAACATCGAAACCACAAATCGCACCTAAATCCCAACTTTATGAACTTGAAATTCCAAACTTCCACATCCGATGCCGAAACCAATCAAATCATGTCCGATTGACCCCAAATTTTGCACACAAGTTATATTCGACATTACGGACCTGCTCCAACATCCGGAATTGCATTCCGACCTCGATACTAAAATTTCCACTTCCGGTCGGATTTCTTAAAAACCTTCAAATTTCTATCTTTAGCCAAATGACTTCAAAATGACCTACGGACATCCAAATTCACTTACAATTGCGCTCCCAACTCAAGAATCACCATACGAAGCTATTCCCTGATTTAGAATCCCAAACGGACATCAACATCACTGAAATGCGCTTCAATCCAAACTTAGGAAATTCTTAACAAATGTTGACTTCCACATTATACGCCGAAATGCTCCCAGGTTATCCAAAACCCGATCCGGACATATGCCCAAGTCCGAAATCATCATACGAACCTGCTGGAACCTTTAAATCCTGATCCGGAGGTCGTTTACTCAAAATTCCAATCTTAGTTGATTCTTCCAACTTAAGGCTTCTGAAATGAGAATTTTCTTTCCAAATCAACTCTAAACTTTCCGAAATTCAATTCCGACCACACCTACAAGTAATAATACCTTAAATGGAGCTGCTCACAGTGTCAAACTTCTGAACGACGTGCTTGAGCTCAAAATGACCGGTCGGGTCGTTACATTAAATGATACAACTGCCAATATCCAATGAAGTTTGTCTTTCAAGTTGACTGGTATCTAGACATTATCCACTGTATGCCATGTTACATTATCTAGAAATCTATATCCCCTTATGTATTCGTATACAACATCTTTTTCCTTGGCTACATTTGCATCTTACTTCTATCATTATAATTTTCAAAAATTTCAGCAATCCTTGTCTTGAATATACAATCAACAATGGTGTATTTGAATATGTTACTTTGGTTATTGATGTAAACTTAGGGTCCACCAAAATGTATATAGAACCTGGTTCTCTATCAGTTCCCACAGAACACACAAAATAAAAGATAAGTAAATGACACATCAAAATTTTATGTGGAAAACTCCCAACTCACGGATTAAAAATCACGACCTACACTCATAGGATTTCAACTTCACTACTGAGCAAACTTCAGATTACAAACTATTATAACCTAGGAATTAAACTCCTAATCCCTCACTCACTTGTATTAACTCTATTACAAGCCTCTTTGTTATAGCTTTGTTATAAACCTCACAACTCGACTAACTTTAGCCAAGACATAAATAAAAGGTTTATGGTTTTACAAATGGTTTCCTACACAATGACTATAGCTAATCTAAGTAGGAATTACAAGTAGATCACTCTAACAAAGTTACAACACAACTAAGGACATATGGTAACTTAGTGTTGGAAACTGGTCCTTTTGTTCTGTTGTTCTTTTTTCTTGAAGCCTTGAAGTCACTTGCAAGATGGCAACACACTTGAGAGAAGACTTGTTGGTTTTTTTGGATGTGCAAGTATATATTTTTCCTTTGCTTCATGTTGATAATATGCAAATGATGTCACTTGGATGATGTAACCAATTATCCGGTATAAGGCATTCCCTATAAAGTGACTGCTGCACTGTTTGCACTATTAAGTGTATGCAGAGGAATAGTTTCAACGACTTTACAACTGTGGGGAGTTGACTGGTACAGTCAGCAAGGGAATTGATGTCCATCTGCTCCCTCTATCTTCTCTATGACTCTAGTTGTTGGAACTTGTGCCCAACTTGATGCTTGTTGTTCTTGAGCACTTTGAGGATGGGTAACAGGTTCCCGATTTGGTTCTTATTATAAAGTTTATTAGATCATCAAAATATAAAAAGGCACATAACTTATCAGTTATACTTGCCTTTCTTTCTCAAGTAGTAAAATATGACATATATGTTGTATACAAATTGAATACATAGCTTCAATTTATTGAATAAAAAAAAATCATCTTCTTAACAGTGAATACAATGAATACAAAAAATTGAAATATATTGAATAAAAACATAGGAAATAAAACAGAATATAATTAGTGAATATAGTTAGTCTTGAAATATAGTGAATACAGTAAAATACAATGAATACAACCAGAAAAAAATAGTGAAAACAACCACTGAAATGCACTGAATACATCAGTAATAACATGTACTAGGAAAAAATTAACTACTATTAATAAAAATACATTTGAATACACTGTAAGCAACATAGTGAACACAGTGAACACAACATGTAATATACTGAATAGATATTGCAATACATTGATTACAAACAATGAAAAAATTGAATATAACAAATTGAATGTATAAGGGATATATCTTACATCGCCATTCCATAGTTCCCGTCAAAAGATAGAAGGTAAAACCGATTTTTTCTTGTGACTTCATGAACTCCAAAATCCAACGTTTTAGGCAGTGTTGACTTATGTTTCTTGTAATGGGCATCCTTATCCTTTCTACAAGGATTTACAAAAAAAAATTAGTCTTCACATTATAAAAGGTAAAATCATACATTATATATCGAACAAAACTTACCTTTGATCATGTTTAGCAAGCAGACCATCACAAACACATTTCTAGAATTCTTGAATGACTAAAGTATGATGTGGACCCGAGATTAAATCATCTTCAAAGGATGTTTTTAGTCAAAAATGGTAGTCAACTTTGCTGAAGTATCTGCAGTTCATCGGGGTCATTAATAGTGACATCTAATTATAGTTAACATGGTGATATAAAATATAGCTTGATAGAAGTTAATAGGATATTAATGAGACAATCAAAATATATATTTTGTATACAAATTTATTGACTGACTGAGTCAAAGTTTGTCTCATAAGGCGAAAAATTCCATTGACTTGGACGTCGAGTCCTATACGAAGGTAAAGTCGTTGAAACAACGACGTCCTATACGAAGGTAAAGTCGTTGAATCAACAAGTTTAACTGCATGATGTATCCCAATTTTTTTTTTAAGGAATCTGACTTGGAAGGTCCTCGTCGGCCAACTCAAATTGGACACATGTATCTCTCCGGACATTTGACCGGCATGAGTAGAACATCAGATTGTATTCTATTTTGTCACGAGATAAATCCTTTTTAGTTGTGGGTGGTATGACACTCGTCACCTCTGATTTCGTAGGCACTTAATCTCTAAAATCACCACAGACAGGAATCTACTCTGTAGATGCGTTTAATGTGTCTCCACTTAAATTAGCATGTGGAAGTCCATCGGCATGAATGTCGCAATTCGACTTCTTTTCCATAGCCTTAACATACACCCAATGGAATACATTAATATATTATTTATTTGAAAGAAATATATTTAGTAGATTAGAATAAAAATAAAGTACCAAATTTAGTGTAGGTGTATACACTTAAATATATCTGTATTGTGGCAGACATGTATATACTTAAGTTTATCACTCTATTCAAATGTATCTTACTGTATTGACCTGTATTCTGTAAAATGTATTCACTAATATAGCAGTGTATTCTCATGTATAAAAGTGTATTCTGAATTATGTATGTTTTTTATACCTAATTAAACTGAAGCATAGTAATAGCTGATTAAAAATATATATTAAGAAAATCATGAATCCATTAATTGTAACGACTCGACCGATCGTTTTGCATCATCAAACCCCGTTTCCCTAAATGAAACTTCCCATAGCGGCTTATTATGATTTATGACTTGTGGGGACTGGTGGTCGGGGATTCGGAGGTGTTTAGAGTGCTATATGAACATTTGGTTCCTTAAGGTTGGCCTTTAAGGTCAAGTTTTACTTCTGTCAACATTTTGCCAAAACGACCTCGGAATCGAGTTTCGTCGATTCCGGTAGCTTCGTATGATGATTTCGGACCTGGGCGTATGTTCGGAATGGGTTTTTGACGACCCGGGAGCGTTTCGGCGCCCAATATTGAAATAAAAAGTTTCTTAAGTTCCTATTGTGGTTTGGGACGTGTTTTTGTGTTATCGAGGTCCGAACGGAATTTTGAGATCGGGAATAGTTCCGTTATGTCATTTATGACTTGCCTGCAAAATTTGGTGTCATTCCGAGTAGTATAGGTCGGTTCGTCGCGTTGTTAGCGAAGTCAAGAAAAACTTAAAGTTCCTAAGTTTGGTTCTAGGTGTTTTGAAGTGTGATTTTGGGTTTTAGCGTTGTTTTGGGTGTTCTGAAAGCTCGAGCGAGTCCGTATTATGATTTGTTGGTATATTGGTACGGGGGCTCGGGTGGGCCCAGGTGCCTCCGGAACACCACACAAGGCCAAAAAACCAGCTAAAATAGCTGCTGGTGCACCTATTCTGGTGTTGACCGTAGGTGCGGTTGCCTAGTCGCAGGTGCGGGACCGCTCCTGCAGTCCCAGCCTCGCAGGTGTGACCCCCAGCGAGCAGGCCATTTCTTGCAGGTGCGGACAAAGTTCCGCAGGAGCGGAGCCGTAGGTGCGGTCTCCACTTCGCAGGTGCGGGCCCAAGCTTCCTCGTCCATTTCCCCAGGTGCGAGCCTTTGCTCGCAGGTGCGAGACGGTAGGTGTGGAAACACTGTCAGACAGTGTGTTTTTATACACGGGATTTAATAAATTTTCCTTATCTTCTTCTTCTTCCTTGGGACGATTTCCACCATTCTAGAGGGGCAAACGACCTAGTTATTGAAGGAAAGTAAATTCTACTCTAATATTAGCTTCATGCATGGATTACAAGTTAAATTAACTAACTAAATTAGTGAAAACTAAGGATTTGGGGTAGTAACCTAGGGCTTTTGAAAAATGTAGAAAATTACCCGTCAATTAGCTATGAAATCGAGTGAAAATCATGTATTAATGATCCTTAGGCTATGGGTGAGTATTCCCTTCGAGAATTTTTGGAATCCGAGCATGCGGGCCCGAGGTTGAATTTTAGAATTTCTTCAAGAATGGTGAATTTGTCTAAGTAATAGGAGAATTTCCATGCTTTGAATATAAATTGATATATTTGTATAACATTTGGATAGTTTCGAGTCTGTGGGTGTTGAGTTCGGAGTTTCGGGCACATTCTTGACCCGGGGAGTAGGTGCGACCCGAGGTGAGTCTCCTTTCTAACCTTGTAAGAGGGAACTCTCCCCCTAGGTGATTTAAATGCTATATGTGATAATTGCGGGGGCTACGTACGTACAAAGTGACGAGAGTCCGTACGTAGCGGCTATTACTATTATGTCCGGGTAGTTAGGCCCACATCATACCTTGTGTTTTACTTGATATGAACTATATGCTTAATAAATTAACGTTACATGTTGCTTATTTCCCCGAAGTTATGGAATTTGAGAAAAACTTGTAAGGAATTGTTCACTGAAAAGTATATTCTTTTAAAAGGAATAATGTGTGTGCATTTGACCGCCTCGAAATTTACATTCCGCGAGTGGAGTGTGACTTCCCCCACTCTTATGGAAACGGGTCGTACGCCACGACGGATTAAGAGATGCACTTTTGGTACGGGCCGTTCGATCCTCGGCAGTGCATAGAGAGGATTGAGAGATGCACTTTTGGTACGGGACGTTCGATCCTCGACAGTGCATAGATGTGAGTACTTTGTGGAGAGGTGCACTTATGGTTCGGGTCGTTCGACCCTCAGCAGTGCACGGTCATGAATATCTTATGACTCCGGCCGGTTTTCCTTACCCTGCATGCGTATGATTTATTTGTTACTAAATTCATGGATATTGATTTGACAGATATTTGGGGGAAGGTGAAGTGGTAATTGTTTTATTCATTCCCAGTACTTTCTTGGATTTCAGTACCTTATATATATATTTGTTGCTTCACTGCCTTTACATGCCTACCGTTTATATCATATTCTGTTAAATTATACTGTTGGACCTTAGTGAGTGTCATATCGAGCTCTCGTCACTACCTCTTCGAGGTTAGGCGGGATACGCACTGGTACATATATATTTATGTACTCATGCTACGCTTCTGTACTAAATTGTACAAGTTCTTGTTTAACCAAAGAATTAGACCTTTAACTAAAGCTTATTTTTAAGATGAATATGGGTTACTGATAATCAAGGAAATGGATAAAAATGAATAATAGACAATATTGCAGAAATATAGGGAATCGTAGTCAGTTATATTCGAGAATCATATGCCTTTATAAGTTGTATTCCCCTCCCTTATATAGGAAATTCTTATAACGTACACCTCTTGCTATGGTTACTCATTAATGACTAATTATGACATTAATGAGGCGTTACAAAGGATAACGGTAATTGGGGTACGGTTACATAATGTTCTAGTAATCAATTAGGGGTATTTAAATCTGCCCGTAGATTTGTCTAGATTCATTCTGACCGTGCCTCTCCCTTGTTTTGATCAGGTTGAATTTCCCGTGGCTGATAAGCTCGAGGGTTTACTGAATCGTGCCTCTTTGTACCGTACCTCTTCAAATAATCACATCCAGCTGTCGCGTTTTCCTGTGTCCACGTGACTGCCTGAGTTGTAAAAAGCTGGCTTACATGTGAAACTCTTTTTTACCAATACAGATAGTCCACCCATTTACCATATATTTAACGATTAATATTTGGTAAGTGGATATTCATTTATGGAGGGAATATTTTGCCGCCGATTTTCCTCAAATCATTGTATCTTTCTCTGCACCATAGACGTCGTTTGTCACTTCCATTTAATGCTCGTACCACGTGTCCTTTTTGGATTGGTTCTGCATTTACGCGGCACCTTTTAGGGCTTTTTGCGGCTGTGCCAGTCTCGAAGTGACATCTTCAATTATGACTTTTCATCATTATTTTTCTTTTTTCCTATGTTTGACGGTTGTCCTCTAGTATAAATACCTTTCTTCTTTTCTTTGCTTCCACGAAACACTTTTCTAGCTTTGTCTTTTGTAAAGAACTTTCTTCTTGCCTTTGAAAACATGTCTTCTTCAAACCAACCTCAAGGAGTAATTGATATTGAAAGTTTAATGCCATCTTCTACTCCGACTAGGAGTTGGAGGGGTGGTAGACTTTAGAAGTCTAGGATCCACTCCTTCGAGGGGCTCCTCTTCTCCTCAGATAGTCCCTTCTTCTTAAACTAGATCTCTAGTTTCTCCAAGGTTTAGGGTTTCTCGGTCTCTGTCTAGAGGTAGAGGCGAACGCCTTCGTGAACCTGGAGTCGACGAAATTATCCCTGTTGAGTTTGTTTTTGCTAGGGATAGTCAAGTTCCTGTAGACCAATCTTCTTCTATTGAAAGTTTCAAAAGATATTCAACCCTTATTATTGAGGGTCAGATTTTCCTTGTTCGTAGGGAGTGCTTTTGGAGGTATGAATTTCCTGTCTATATTCCGAATAGTAATCAAAGAATAACGTCTTATAAGACGGGATATTCTTTTGTTTATATGTATCCTTTCACTCTAGGGTTTAGACCCCTCATTGACCCAATTATAATTGAGTTTTGCCGTTTTTTTCAATATCTGCTTAGGACAAGTTGGTACGCTTGTGTGGCGAGTTGTCACATGTCTTAGGAGTTTGGATTCTTTAGCCTCGGTTCCTTTTACTTTCAACCATCTTATTCATCTCTACTCTCCTACCTTATTTCGTGAAGGGGTTTTTACTCTGACTGCTAGAAGCAAAAGAGTGCTGGTAACCCCTGGAGATGATAAGGATAGGGGTTGGTACCTCCGGTATGTTGCTGTACCCACTGTTGGTTTAGTGGGTGAAGAAAATCTTCCCTTCCCTGAGAAGTGGAATCGCGCACGTGAGTATGCTTTAGCTCACATTTATTTACTTTTTCTCGTTTTGACTTGAGATGTTTTATTAACACCGTATCTGTTTCTTCTTCTCTCAGCAATCATGAATACTGTTGAGAATGTCTCCGGTATTCGTGATTGGGTAGAAAAATTATTGTCCGTTGCTCCTTCAGAAGAGAGATCTTGGAAGTACCTCGCTGGGAGGTATGGTTGGCATGTAAAGACCCACGGTAAGTGAAGCTCTTGTTCTTGCTTCTTTCCTTACTCGAGTCTATTTTTTTCTTTGTCGTTTAATTTTTTCCCCTTTTGATAGGGTTCTCTGCTCGTGAGGTGTCTGCTTCATCTATCCCGAAGATTTCCTTGGCTCAGGCCCAGGAAATTATTTTTGGTTCATCTTCTTCGAAGAGGAAGATTGGTGAGTCTCGTTCCGTATAAGAAGAAGAGGGTGCTTTGTGCACAAGTCTCGGAGAAGGCGAGTGGTTTTAGATGATGAGCTTGCATCTTTAACCTTGCCTTCCGTGTCTGTGATTTAGCCCCATGTCCTTGATGATGTTTCACATTCCCTTATTCATGAGGGTGTTGATCTTGCTCCTGACGATGTCCCTTTGGCTGCTGTCTTTCCTGCTTCTTTGAGAGAGGCTGTCTCATCTGTTCCTTTGGCTATTTCTGTTGCTTCGCCTGTAACTTCCTCTACTCTTCAACCCTCCGTGCTTGCTTCTTTGCATGTGGCTTCTCCAGCTCCTCAACCTTCCGTGCCTGTTGCTGTTCCATCTCTGCCTGCTTCCATGCCTTCCGTTAGGGAAGTAGGGTCTTCCAGCAGAGAGATGCGGCATGTGGTAATAGAGGTTCCAGCTTAGGGGAATCTTTATAAGAAAACAGGTGAGCCCAAAGTGTGGCTCAAGCCTTTGATAGGTCCCTTTTGAGAAAGAAAATCTAGTCAACCACGGTGCTCTTACATGGGCCAATGAGGTCGTGCATACTTATTTGGAGGTATGATGCAGGTTATCCTCTTTCATTTTCGTATATGAAATTTACCATATCTAACTGGTTTATTTCTTGTAGATTAACCTTATAGGCATGGAGTTTATGAAGAGGATTTCAAACACGGACTAAGAGACAAAAGAGTTGCAGGCCGAAGTTAATAATTGAAAAGCACAGTATGATAGCCAAACGATTGACATGGATTCTTTAGAAGAGGAAATGAGTACCTTGAAGTGGCAGATGAGACTCATGGCAGCAGAACTGGCAGTAGAGAAGGCTTCTTGCAGTCAGGCTGATAAAGATAAGAGTGTTCTGGAGTCTTCGTTCGCGGAGCCGCTGTCCCGTGCTTCAGAGGAGATTAGAGACTTAAAAAACTTGTTGGGGTAGAAGGAGGAATACTCAGGCGAGCTCGTGAAATCACTCACTTGTAATCAAGAAGACCTTCGTAAGCCTTTAGACAAAGCTCAAACTTTAGAGAAGTCGATTGTACCGTTAAGGGCCGTCCATGAAGCTGTGGAAGCGGAGAAGGACAGATTGAGAGCTGAGCTTCAAGTATGGGTGAAAGATTATGAAGATCTGGAAGAGGTGGTTGATGTCGATGTGAGATGGGTGTACATGAATTCTCGCCTTGACACATTGATGCAAATGAGTCAAGAGGGTTTTGACCTTAGTGCTGAAATAACTAAAACTAAGGAAGCCATGGAGAAGGCTCAACAAGGTCATAACCTCTCTTCACCTGATGGTGAGATTCCAGCCTCTCATGCCTCTTCATCCCCAATTTCTCCCGTTCCTTCTGCCAGTGAAGTCAACCCCTCTCTTGAAGAAATTTAGTTGGTTCATCCCTCTTTTTTTTTTCTTTGTATCAATTGGTAGTTATCCCCAGTCTCATCGGGGTAATTTGGATTTCCTTAAAGTCCCCAAATGACAATTTAGGGGCACCACAATGTATATAAAATTTTTATACGGCTAAGTATAAGTTAATACTTAGTTNGAGGTTTTAGTTTTACCTTCGAGTTTTGCATGTGGAATGCTTTAGACTACTCGTACCTTTTTTATAATAGGCACGGTGTCATATTAAATGTGTGCCTTTTTGTAATATGCATAGTTTATGGAAGAGGGCCCTTTATAATTGGCATGAAGAAGACGTCTCAGCTTCATGATAATGCAATAGAGTGATAAGAATTTTACACATGTTTAAGAATGTTTCCAAGGAAAGTTTTTTGTTTGAACTTCCATGACATTTTACATGTGTTTGGTTATCGTCTAAAACTCATGTTTGCAACTATTTTTGTTTAACAGATTTGATATACTCTTGTATTTCGTAACTGTTTTTCATAGGTAACATTTTTTCGATATTAATACAAGGAAACAACTGTTTTTTACTAGTAACAGTTTTTATAAAGATTGGGGTTTTTACCCGCAACTGTTTTGGAAACAGTTTTCTAATAAGTACGAGGGAAATGTTTTCTTATTCGTAACTGTTTTTATTTGATAACAGTTTCTTGAACAAATACAAGGATTTAGATCTTTCATCCATAATTGTTTTATTTGAAAACAATTTTTTTGAATGAGTACATTGATGATGATCTTTTACCCCTAACTGTTTTTATTACAATAGCTTTGAATAAGTATACAGATGTACATTTCTTTCTCGTGACTAATATTTTGCCTTTCAACCTGAATATGTTCGAAGGTTTTTGCTTTTTGCATTAGGCTTTGTATTTGGATGGCTCTTTTGATTTCTTTTGATTCTGCTCGTGTCACTTGTCTCATTGGGTAGATGGGTCTTTAGGCTCGAGCTTTTGACTTTCTGATAGTCTTCTTTGCTTCGTCTTAGCCTTCCATACTGTATAGTCCCCCAAGTGTTTGAGCTTTGAAGAATGAAATCTCGAGCACTTGATTATTCCTTCCTTGTGGTCCTTTTCCTGAAAAGGAAAAACATTCCGGACACGAAGGCATATAGTTTTTTAGATGATGACTGCTTAACCCTTTTAAAATGTCCATCAGAAAGTGTAACCCTACACCGAGAATTGTGTTATTTCCTCGCGTCTTTGCAGGCCTAATATCACCATCAGGTGATGGGTTAGCTTTATGCCTATCATCTAAAAAAGTTAGTAAGATTTTTAAATGTTCAAAATAAAATCGAACGTGTGATGCCTGACGGGGATATTTTTCTTTTAGAAGTAATACTTGTTTAGATGGATGGCGTTCCAGCTTGTTGGTAGAACTCTGCCGTCCATAGCTTCCAACTCATAGGCGCCTTTCCCAGCTATGCCTCGAATTTGTAAGGTCCTTCCCAGTTTGGATTTAACTTTCCTGCACCTGCTTCTTTCGTTGATTGAAAGAATTTTTTGAGGAAGAAGTCCCCAATTTTGAAGTACCTGAGATGAGATTTACGGTTGTAATAACGCTCTATGATTTGTTTTTGAGCTGCCATCTGTATCAATGCTTCTTCTCTCCGTGTTTTGAGCAGGTCCAGGTTGGTCCTCAATTCGTCGTCGTTTTCTCCCTCCGTGGATGTTGAGAACCTTATGCTTGGTTCGCCAATCTCCATAGGTGTTAAGGCTTTTGAGCCATAAACAAGTGCGAACGGAGGTTCTCCCGTGGCTAATTTTGAAGTTGTTCTGTATGCCTATAGTACCGCTGGTAACTCATCAAGCCACTTTCTTTTGGCTTTATCCAGCCGCTTCTTTATATTGTTGATGATGACCTTATTCGTTGACTCAGCTTGACCATTATCCACGAGGTGGTACGGCGTTGAAGTGATCCACTTGATTTGCTAACTTTCGAAGAATTCTGTATTTCCGAGCCTATGAATTATGGGACATTATCACACACGATTTCCTTTGGTATTCCAAAGCGGCATATTATGTTTCGCCATAAGAAGCTTTTAACTTCCTTTTCTCGCACTTTTTTGAACGCTTCAGCCTCTACCCATTTAGTAAAATAGTCGGTTAGCACGAGTAAAAATCGTACCTGTCCTTTAGCTGTGGGAAGAGGTCCCACTATGTCCATACCCCATTTCATGAAAGGCCATGGGGATATTATTGGATGCAATAATTCCACTGGTCGATACATGTTATTGGCAAACCTTTGGCACCTGTCGCATTTGGATACGAAGTTCTCGGCTTCTTCTTCCATCTTAGGCCAATAGTATCCAACTCTAATTAGTGTTTTCATTAAGGATCTCGCCTCTGAGTGATTTCCATAGTGTCCTTTGTGGACTTCTTTCATCACAAATTCCATTTGGTTAGGTCCGAGGCATTTAGCTAGGGGTCCTCCGAACATCTTGCGATCAAGTGAGTTGCAAATAAAGCAGTATCGTGCAGCTTTGCGGCGAAGTGCTTGAGTTGCTTTCTTGTCTTCAGGTACAGTTCCATTCTGCAAAAAAATAAGAATTTCGTTTCTCCAGTCCCAGGTTAGGTTGTTGAAAGTTACCTCATTCCGGTCCAGGTCTATTATTGAATGAAATAGTTGAACGACAATTGTATTGTCTTTGTTCGTTACTTCTGTGACTGCTGTGAGGTTAGCTAGTGCATCTGCTTCCACATTTTCCTCTCTAGGTATTTGCGTTACCTTTCATGTTTTGAATTGTCTCACGAGCTCTCGTGATTTTTTGAGATACTGTTGCATTCTTGTCTCTCGAGAGATGTAATTCCCCTGTATATGATTTACTACCAGTTGGGAGTCGCTATTGATCACAATTTTCTCCATTGAGAGCTCCCGTGCGAGTTCAAGCCCTGCAATAACAGCTTCGTACTCTGCTTAGTTATAGGATAACACTTGATAGCTTGTCGTGTCTTTTCACCCGTGGGTGATATTAAGACTATGCCTAAGCCGGCTCCTTTTATATTTGAAGAACCATCGATGAACAAGGTCCACATGCCTAGATTAGCACCGTTAAAGAGTTGTAACTCTTTTTCTACTTCAGGTACAATGCTATTACTAAAGTCAGAAACAAAATTAGCTAGTACTTGAGCCTTAATTGCAGTCCTAGGCGATAGATTATTTCATGTTCACTTAATTCTATGGCCCACTTGACTAATCTTCTTGACAATTCCTGTTTATGCAGAATATTTCTTAAAGGATATGAGGTCACAACGGTGATTGGGTGGCATTGAAAATATGGTCGTAATTTTCTAGATGCCATTATTAAAGCTAAGGCTAACTTTTCCAGATGTGGATATCTAGTCTCAACATCTAGCAAAGTTTTACTTACATAATAGATAGGTGATTGTTTACCTTTTTCTTCTCTTACCAACACTGCACTTACAGCAATTTCTGAGACAGTCAGGTCGATGTACAATCTCTCCCCTTCTTTTGGCTTTGAAAGTAGTGGTGGCTTTGATAGGTAAATCTTCAGATTCTTGAGGGCTTGCTGACATTCTTCAGTCCATTCGAACTAATTCTGCTTTTTGAGAAATAAGAAGAATTTAAAAAAAAAAATTGGAAGATTTATAAATAAACCTAACCAAAGTTGTTATTCTCCCTGTTATTCTTTGAACTTCCTTTTTATGTGTTAAAATATCAGGTATTTCCTATATAGCTTTAATTTGAGCAGGATTTACCTCTATTCCTCTATTTGATACAAGGAAACCCAAAAATTTACCTGATTGCACTCCAAAATCGCATTTCTCTGGATTTGGCTTCATATTATACATGCGTAAGATATCAAAAGCAGTAGAGAGATGCTGGAAATGGTCTTGTG